>OY755184.1:5094614-5242286 GCA_963576735.1 Bedellia somnulentella | reverse complement strand
CGGCTGCAATACTGCAGATAGAGCGGTGCGGCGGCGAGGTGGCGGCGGTGGAGTGAACGGGTTTCTTTGGTGGGTGACCGTGACTTGCGCGGATAGCGTCACCTCGTAGATAGCAGCAGCGATGCGATGGCGGTGGTAACGCGCAATTCGCAGGATCTTGAGTGTGCAGAGCAGGATGAGTACGGCGGGGAGCACGAGCGTGATGACCGTGTACAGCAGACAGAAGACGAGCGCGGGCGCGCCGGCGCCGCAGTGGGGCGCGCAGCCGCCGAGCCCCGCGCGCCACGCCAGCGCCACGGAGCCACTCGACAGCGGCGACAGCAGCGCGCCCGCCACCACCCAGCCGCTGGCCGCGCATAGCATCACCTGAAACACAATTAAATCATTGGATTAATATTCACATTTCCATGAATGTGGACATACTATATCTTGGAGATACATTTCATATATGCATTTTTACTATATGACTACTACTATACACTCATTTTTGCAGCTTCTCTTTAAGGTATCTCCAATTTAGTTGATTGATGCACTTTGACTTAAGGAACCCTTATAAAACAAACTAAAACACTAAATAATATAGAGCATGGATCTTTCCTGCAATTCTGGGAATTGAAGTAAATAAACAGTTATTCATTCGAGTACCATTCGATACAATAACATTCGAAACATACCCGAATAAAACCTCCCATTTTTATGACTAAAATCCTCATAAATGGGCAGCCAGGCTTTAGAATAAATAAACCTTAGTCACTTTAGAAATTGGATAAGAAAACACATTGTGATGTAGATCGATGATGATGGGCTTCAAAACTTTTGTACGGTATCATCCATCCATCACAAGCTGAATGTCTGAATCGCCTCGACCGACTCTAACAAGGATAGTTAGGAGTAACTCAAGTGGAACATCAAAGCTTTCTTCTATTAATCTTACCTTCCTCGCCGACAACATAGCAGCTTAATGCAGCGGCGCGGCAATGGCAGCCGCTCTGTCAGCATGCAACCCACACACGGTCCACAGCTGCAGAGGATGCAGGACATGCAGGATCGTCGGAGGAGGAGGAGGTCGAGCGCGTCCACTGTTTGGCTTAATCGCCACCGATTCAAGTTTTAAGACCTACTCTACAGGTATACTCTAAAGCTTTATGTCTCACCCACTTCGCCGAAATCGTAGCAGCATAATGCAGCAGCGGCGCAGCAATGGCAGCGGTGCGGCAATGGAAGCAGCCCTCAAAACTCAACATACTCTAAAGGTTTATGTCTCACCTTCCTTGCTGAGACCATAGCAGCATAATGCAGCGGCGCGGCAATGGCAGCAGCCCTGTCAGCATGCAGCCCACACACGGTCCACAGCTGCAGAGGATGCAAAGCATGCAGGACTGCCCCGCACGTTCAGCCGCCGCCACTGCCACTACTGGACAGCATTATACCACTCGCCAGCGCGTCCACTGCTTGACTATGTTGCCATTTATTCAAGTTGTAAGAACCCAACATACTCTTTAGCTTTATGTCTCACCTTTCTTGCTGAAACCATAGCAGAATAATGCAGCGGCGTCGCAATGGCAGCTGCCCTAATAGCATGTAGTCCACACACGGTCCCCAGCTGCAGAGGATGCAGGGCATGCAGGAATGCCCCACACGTGCAGCCGCGCCAATCACCAGCGCACCCACTGCTTGACTAAGATGCCAGCAATTCAAGTCGAAGAACAAAACTTAGTCTAAAAGCTCACCTTCCTAGCCGAAACCATAGCAGCATAATGCAGCGGCGCTGCTATGGCAGCAGCTCTATCAGCATGCAGCCACACACGGTCCTCAGCTGCAGAGGTGCAGGAGCGTCCCACACGTGCAGCCGCCGCCGCTACCGCCACTACTTGACTAAATCGCCAGCTATTCAAGTTGCAAAACTCAGCATACTCTAAAGCTTTATGCTTCCTTGCTGAGACCATAGCAGCATAATGCAGCGGCGCGGCAATGGCAGCAGCCCTGTCAGCATGCAGCCCACACACGGTCCACAGCTGCAGAGGATGCAAGACATGCAGGATCGTCAAATACGTGCAGCCGCTGCCACTGCCACAACTGCACAGCATTATACCACTCGCCAGCGCGTCCACTGTTTGGCTTAATCGCCACCGATTCAAGTTTTAAGACCTACTCTACAGGTATACTCTAAAGCTTTATGTCTCACCCACTTCGCCGAAATCGTAGCAGCATAATGCAGCAGCGGCGCAGCAATGGCAGCGGTGCGGCAATGGAAGCAGCCCTCAAAACTCAACATACTCTAAAGGTTTATGTCTCACCTTCCTTGCTGAGACCATAGCAGCATAATGCAGCGGCGCGGCAATGGCAGCAGCCCTGTCAGCATGCAGCCCACACACGGTCCACAGCTGCAGAGGATGCAAAGCATGCAGGACTGCCCCGCACGTTCCGCCGCCGCCACTGCCACTACTGGACAGCATTATACCACTCGCCAGCGCGTCCACTGCTTGACTATGTTGCCATTTATTCAAGTTGTAAGAACCCAACATACTCTTTAGCTTTATGTCTCACCTTTCTTGCTGAAACCATAGCAGAATAATGCAGCGGCGTCGCAATGGCAGCTGCCCTAATAGCATGTAGTCCACACACGGTCCCCAGCTGCAGAGGATGCAGGGCATGCAGGAATGCCCCACACGTGCAGCCGCGCCAATCACCAGCGCACCCACTGCTTGACTAAGATGCCAGCAATTCAAGTCGAAGAACAAAACTTAGTCTAAAAGCTCACCTTCCTAGCCGAAACCATAGCAGCATAATGCAGCGGCGCTGCTATGGCAGCAGCTCTATCAGCATGGAGCCACACACGGTCCTCAGCTGCAGAGGTGCAGGAGCGTCCCACACGTGCAGCCGCCGCCGCTACCGCCACTACTTGACTAAATCGCCAGCTATTCAAGTTGCAAAACTCAGCATACTCTAAAGCTTTATGCTTCCTTGCTGAGACCATAGCAGCATAATGCAGCGGCGCGGCAATGGCAGCAGCCCTGTCAGCATGCAGCCCACACACGGTCCACAGCTGCAGAGGATGCAAGACATGCAGGATCGTCAAATACGTGCAGCCGCTGCCACTGCCACAACTGCACAGCATTATACCACTCGCCAGCGCGTCCACTGTTTGGCTTAATCGCCACCGATTCAAGTTTTAAGACCTACTCTACAGGTATACTCTAAAGCTTTATGTCTCACCCACTTCGCCGAAATCGTAGCAGCATAATGCAGCAGCGGCGCAGCAATGGCAGCGGTGCGGCAATGGAAGCAGCCCTCAAAACTCAACATACTCTAAAGGTTTATGTCTCACCTTCCTTGCTGAGACCATAGCAGCATAATGCAGCGGCGCGGCAATGGCAGCAGCCCTGTCAGCATGGAGCCCACACACGGTCCACAGCTGCAGAGGATGCAGGGCATGCAGGAGCGCCCCGCACGTGCAGCCGCCTCCGCTGCCGCCACTGCACAAAGCTGCGCCGCTTGCCAGCGCGCCCACTGCGCCTAGATGCGTCAGCAGGACCGATGAGGCGGTGGCAGGCTGGAATAGCGGGAAAGTTTTAGGGTTAATAGTGTATATTTTTGTACAATATTGGTTGTGGAAAACTCCGTTAAATTAGAAGAGGTATTTTCAGAACAGACTGAAACCGTAACGTATTTCTGCGACATGTTTGTAAAGAAAAACTGACTTAATACTCAGGAATGTGGAATCACGTTCATACAAAGTGCCCTTAGGCATACTTAGGTTGGTAAACTATAATGGGGTTAAAACCCAGTCAGAATTCAATCACACCTAGTGACATTTCTATAATAATTTGGTATTTCATCAGATCCTTAAGTCAGTTAAATAAGTCTGTAAATCCCAAATATGTAAAGCCATAGCTTCGGAATCTATCTATCTATACTATAATAAGACTGTAACGAGGTCAAAACTGTATATTGAAGAAAAAAAAATAAAAACCAGTGGAATATGTTTTATTTTCGATACTGAAGCCAAATTTGCTATTTTTGAAAAAAATGTCTGTCTGTCTGTCTGTATGTCCGGTCATCACGTAAATTCTACCAGACGGATCTTGATCAAATTTGGTGTGAATGTAGCTTATATACCTGTTCAACATATAGGATATAATTTATCTCGGATTTCACAATTTTTCCTACAGGAACATAAAAAAACATAACTTTTATATGGCTCCCCATATTTACACAATTCATTTTTTCATCGGACCAATTTATCAGACTCTCCATTAATATTCTTTTTGGCAAAAATAAGGGTTTCATCCATTTTCATCAAAATAAATGTCCATTTAATTGTTTGTCAATAGTATTACTACTAGATATATAGCTTGTTATGTACGGTGCCGACACATAGCCTCATTCGCGGAAATGCAGCATGTGTCAGTTCCGACTCTTCGGTCGCTAATATCCAGATCGAGCCACCTAAACTGTGACTTAGATTGTAAGGTTTAAATATAGGTAGTTACGAGTAAGATAGGCGGTTCAGTAAGAGTGTAGTTCTAACATCGGACGCATTCGCGCTTAGGATAGTTAGGTTTAGGAATTAGAAATGTAAGTTTAAATTAATAAATTAAGTGAAGAGCAGTGTGATTCTAACATCGAACGCATTCGCGCTTAGCTTAGTTAGGTTTAGGTCTTAAAAATGTAACGTTTAATTAATAAATTCAATAAAAGTTAATCTAGTTTCCTTTTTCACCCTCCGTCTGTGGCCCTAGTATTTAATTGGCGCAGTCGGTAGGATATTCGAGTCAGTGTAAGTGGTAAAAGTATAGGACTCCAAAAATCGTTGTTCTAGTTTTCACCGCGCAGTCACTGGTTGAGCTATTAAGCCTTTATCGAATATCTGAATCTATAGGATACTCACGGGATAGTTCGTGTTTTCTGCTATAGTAACGATCTTCGATATCACGGCGCGAACTACCCGAGTGGCACAGCAGTGGAGGTTATCCAGAAATTGATAACGGAAAAGGAAGCAGAACATAGTGTAAGAAAAAGAAGAAACGATAGAAAATAGATTTAATTAGTACAATATAAAAAATAAGAAGAAACAAAAGGTAGCCGGCGCAGTATCTAGATCACCATCTTCACTCTCCGAGAAGTCCACCATATCCAGAGCATCCAGCAGTACATGGCACCTGTACAATGTACATTTGGTCTAGGCCATCCATAGTGACAAAAATGGAAACCTCCCCACTTTCGCCTGTCACTCTGTAGCCATGCGAAGGCAACAACCCCGCCAGCAAGGACTCTTCATGGTCGAAGCCCATCTCCACGATCCAGTGACGGGCGTCATACAATAAGATGCCACCGACCCCCAGAACTGGTACAAGAAACGACCTGCCACCATGAGGACAATGGTAAAGCTCCATGTTGAAACGGACGCACTCCTCGATTGAAATCGTTTCCATTGTTGGTGACAGTACGAAGCACTAGAAGATACTGAATATAAAATATTCGCACGGGAACAGAACAAGAACATATCTAATGGCATCGTATATCTGCAGTATCAGCAAAATCATTCGATGCTCACCAGTTGCACCTCAATTCGCAACCTGATCAAAAAGAATTTATTTTAATGTAAGTTCTTGTCGAGATATAAGAAAAGAAAATCAAACGTCAAAATCCCTGAACGAAGAAGAATCAAGAGTCAAGGAGAAAAAATCCAGCATACAAGATGTGACCAGCACTATTTTCGACGAAAGTCTTCAAATAGTGGCTGTTTTAAGGGGGGAGATGTTATGTACGGTACCGATACATAGCCTCATTCGCGGAAATGCAGCATCAGCGCCTCGTGTCAGCTCCGACTCTTCGGTCGGTAATATCCAGATCGAGCCACCTAAACTGTGACTTAGATTGTAAGGTTTAAATATAGGTAGTTACGAGTAAGATAGGCGGTTCAGTAACAGTGTAGTTCTAACATCGAACGCATTCGCGCTTAGCTTAGTTAGGTTTAGGTCTTAAAAATGTAACGTTTAATTAATAAATTCAATAAAAGTTAATCTAGTTTCCTTTTTCACCCTCCGTCTGTGGCCCGAGTATTTAATTAGCGTATCAAAATTTTGAAGTCAACACAACAACTGATCGAACGGAAGACCCAGGTTCGAATCTCGGGCATCGCAATTTTTTTTACGTTTTTTTTGCTTTTGTGTTAGCTTAGAATATAAGGAGCAATATTCCTTCTCTTTCACATTCAACTATGCGAATATGTATGAATGAAGATAATTCAAAGTATATTGTATGAATTTTGCGTATTCATTTGGTGGGTTTGAGAATATGTTTATAACTTTTTTATTAACTATTTTTAAACTAATATTCTCATACATATATTCTGCTATACTTACACATAAATTCATATTCTGTTTAAACCTCGGAATGCATAGTTAGTAAATAATAGCAAATATCTCAATTTTAATTTAGTCCCGCCATCTATTGACCGATGACTGATTGGCTGGAATCTCTCACACATCACCAACAGTCAGTGTAGGGGGCAGCACCGAGTCGACACCCCAGCGCCAAACTGCTATCCATACTTACTAAAGATAGAAACTTGGTGCAAAATGGATTGTTTCATGATTCTTATGAACAATTAAAAAGGTTTTTTGGAACTCACCCCCTGAGGGATTGAAATACAGTATACAGATTTTTGATCTATAAATATACTGTATCTAGAAATTTGAAACTTGATGAGATTGACTGATATAACAACAACAAAAAGGAGTATGAAATTCATCCATCAATCAATCATGAGTATAACGTATGAGTATAACTAACGGCTAAAAATCCCAAAAAAGGGTAGCCGCAGCTTCAGAGATAGTAATTCTTTATCCACTTTTGGAAGCTGAATGTGGAAAAGGTAGTCAAATGGGTCTCCAACTGAATCGCCCAATAATCACTTAAAAAGTCTCAATGTTCTTTATTAATTAATTACAACGCCCACGGGAATATAAATATAAAAAAAACAGAAGTTAAGATAGTGTTTTGGTATTTTGGATGTAAACCGGATGCAAAAAATGCAGTCCACGCGGACGTAGTCGCGGGCAAAAAGCTAGTAAGTAATAAAGACTAGTTTGTAATATTTCTCAAATCTTATCGCCCAACAATCTCTCAAAAGCTTTAATACCCTTACTCACCTTTAACGACACACTCACAGAAAGAAATTATTTAGTGATATTCTAAACTGACACTACACAGCTATAACAGTTAAATATTTAAGCTACATTCTGCTTCATTGGCATATATTTACTATATGTTTGTAAAAAGCTATTTTTACGGTTAGTATAAGTAATTGAGTCGAGACCCAGCCCTTGGCTCAAGGCCTCTCTGAATAAATTATACTGAAATCACATTACCTGGCCGTAATATGGACGATTCGGACTAGTTTCAATCGGAAACTATTACCTTCCAAATAGAAATGTCACCCATAAAGATCCTAAGTGTAACTTAAATATTAAAACTGCCATCTACGTTTCGTAATAGACCTTACATAAGATAGAGAGACCTTACGGACCTTACATACTAAATTTATTGTTATTACTCACGCCATTGTTTCCCAATGGGGTAGGCATAGACTATCGATCGATACTTTGTACGATCCTGGCAAACCTTCGTTTAAATCCATCATTGTTTTCATACATGCTCTTTTATTCTTCATACTTCGGACGCCTGTATTTTTCAGCAAACTGTCTATCTATAGTATGGACCTAATAATTGCCTTTGAAGATATAAGTAACCTGTATAATGTATATTGGATGGAATACGTTTAATCTTGAATTAATTGAGCTTCAAATGTGTTGTTTTTGACCCAATACACACGCAACCTTGGATTCGAGAAGCGGGAAAGCAATTCGATTTCTGTTGTTTTAGGATATGTCAATGTCACAAACAGTACCTTTGAGATTCGTTTGGGCCTAGTTATAGATAAATATATAGCTATGTACGGACATACAAAATTAGCTCCAAAGTAAGCACAATTTAACTCTCCTAACTCAAAGATATATTTAATACTACATAATAAACAATAATTTAAATTCATCTATTAAATGTTGCACTATGCGGGATTAGAACCTTTGTGCCTCGATCCTAGAAGTTCCCTATTCACAAGGCCATGGTCATCAAAGTTAGTAAATATCACATTAATTTAACATAACCATCTGGCAGTACCGGATGCAGTAGCAAGAGTAGCAAAATGCTCCGGGACCCGGGCATTTTGGGGGCCCCGTACTTTTAAGTCCGAAAAATACTGGTATTTTTGTTAAAAAGCGCGGTGTGCTTTGTACCATATTTTGTTCATTGCTATGTCAGCTTATTTTAGGAATTATTGTTCCCTTAAATATAAGGGATCAAAGTGTGTTTTTTTTTTAAATTTTGAAACCTAATTTTGTATATCTATTTTATTTATGTACTTAATACCCAATATACGAAGACCCCTCGATAGGATTTGCTACAGGCCCCGCGCTAGCTAAATCTGGCACTGCCATCTGGAAATTATATTTGTAATCAGATGGAACTGAACACTGTATTAGCCTAATGATTTTCGAGAGTTAGACATAAATTACCTCTGTTCACTTATAACGATCATGACTCACTTCTCATGCACCTGTCCCTACATTACTAAACTTTCGTTGATTCCCCATTTTCCGTGGATGGATGGGGCAAGCAAATTATCTGCCTTCGTTTACTGTCATAATCCCTTTAATCTAAAAATTTACTACAGACGTTCATCCTCGTTATATTTGTAAAATAAAAATTAGGCACTTTAAAACTACATACATATATATACTCACGGCTATAGTAGCCAGAGCTAAGGAATTAGAAATTCCTCAGCCACTTTGGAAATGTGAGTGGGGAAAAGATGGTAAAAGAAAATGTAAAAAACTACATTATATCTAATTGCAATAAGCATCTTCCAAGTAAGGTCTCCAAACAATATTTTTGCGGGTAGAGCCCACTAAATTCGGATCGTTGTTTCTCATCTATCTATACTTATAATAAATCTGTAGAGAGGTCAATTCTGTACATGAAATATATTTTCGAAATAACTATCAGGGGGTGATTAGGGATCGATACTGATGCCAAAAATGCAATCAGTAAAATTTTTGTCTGTCTGTCTGTCGGTTTGTATGTTCCTTATGGAAACAAAAACTACTGGACGGATTTTAACGAAACTTGGCACAATTATTCTTCATACTCCTGGGCAGGTTATAATATACTTTTCAGCAGAGTAATGAAGGGGAATTTTGCGAATATTTGGGAAAACGGGGGAAGTTACTCCATTTTTAAGCTTCCATCGCGTGTGCAGCCTTAAAGGTTAAACATAACATAATAAACATAAACGTTCACGCCGTTTATCCCCGAAGGGGTTGGCAGAGGTACCAATACTCCTGAACTCACATGGCAAGCGCCATCTAGTTTCTAGAGAAGGTACCCACGTTTTGCTTAGACAGTGTACTCACGTGATAGGGGGCAGGCCTATCGCCGTTTTGTACGAATACACTGTCACATGACTAAGTACAACTCAGCCATGTTAGCAACCGTGATAAATTAACCACACATATGACTTTAGAAAAGACAAATTGGTGTAGGCCCGTCGCAGGATTGGAACTCACGCCCTTCTGTTTTTCGGGCGGGTGTTCTACCCACTGGACTATTATGCCGCATGTCGCATGTCCTTAAAGGTTAAAGTTACATAGAAATCGGGTATGACGGAAATATTCTTCATAAAATTGCCTAAAAAATATTCTGCGATAGCATGTGTCTACCTTTTATGGTTGACTCACAATAACACGTGTAACTCCTGATAGCTTAGCAGTTCGGAGCATTCTGATTATATTTGTTTAATCTTACGTTTAATATACTCTCACTCATCCCTAATATAAAAAAAGTTAACATTATAACCTACTCAATAAAAAAAAAACATAGAAATCGGTTGAGAAACACCTAATTTATACAAGAAATAAGCACACGCGCACGTGACCAAAACCAAATCCTTATTAATTTACATATTACATACTAGATGGCGCCAGTAGTTGCATCCTACATCGTGATATGATTTCTTTGTTAGATTGTTATTTGAAAATTTGCTTACTAACGGAAATACAGAACCGTTCATTAAGGCGCCGTTGGTTCAGCGAAAAATATCATCTCAGGGGGTGCTGCCCCCGCGGGCGCGGGGAAGCGCTTGCGCGCCGATCGGGCGGCCGTCTCACCGACGCGACGCAGTGCGCGCGTTTTAAAAACATACAGTAGGGTAAGCAATACAGTTTTTGTCAACTCGACAGTTTTAGCCACTCACAAATATTTTCTATGGTATGGATTCGGACATTTGTTTATGACTATTTATTTTTTCTAAAATATTTGCGAGTGGCTATAACAGTCAGGGTTACGAAAACTGTATCGCTTACCCAAGGTTATCAAATTCAAAAATTGTTTCTACCATAGCCGTTTACAATATAAAATGTAATGATAGGATAGATTTGTCTACCCCTGTCAGTTTATACGAAATTATTACAGTGTTAATTTCATAATTTTTGCCGTGTCGTGTCGGCTTAGAATAACACTACCCGATTTCTACCCGTGATCGTAAGAGACGACTTAGGGTTTAGAGGATTTTTAAGTGATTTTTGGGCGATGTGGTTGGAGAATCGTCAACGAAATCATTTATTATTACAATCTTTTCCCCAATCAACTTCCATAAGTGGCTGAGGAATTTCTCATTCCAAAGCTCTGGCTATCCCGTTAAGGGATTCACAGCCGTGAGTATATGTATGTAATTGTCAGTTTACACCTGTAACTAGGTATTTAATATTATTCATTGAAATTAGAAGTTACTTTAACGATTTTGTTCTTTTTCCCACTCCTAATAAATTAAACAATAATAATAAAATATAAAAATGAGTGAAATCTATAATTTGAATGAATTCTTTTATATTTGCTAATGCTAACCGTACGCACAGTCACTCTCACGCCTACATTGACGCGCATCGTATACAGATAGATCATTCGCACACTAACGGCGCCGCACGCGCGTAAATTGTGAGATCTGTAACTCAAGCGCGCGCGACACAGGTCCATCCCCTAAGGCAGCTCGAAGAGCTCTGATCGAGCGGCGGGCGGCGCTCGGGCACGAGTAGGACCGTGATTATCGATGTTTTTAAAATATTTGTTTTATTGAATTTATTAAAAAAGAAAAATAATCGCCAATTATTATTAGAAATACAAATGTACAAATTATGATGTAAGTTATATGAAAGTAGGTAAAATAAATAACATGTAAAACCATTTTAAAGAGTGTAATAAGAGGTATGTTGGCGATTTTTTTCTATCGAGCGAAAATTTATTAATCATGTTTCGAATCGCCAATTTCACTGCAGAAAAGCCTCAAGATTTCGATGTATTTTTTTCAAAACCGTATTATTATAAACATACGCATAATAAAGTTTCAAAAACCCTGTTCGCTAGACTAACGGCACCTTAAAGTGCATTGAAAGTCACAAAGCTATAGCTACACTGTTCAGGAGTGCTAATACATACATACATACATACATATACTCACGGCTATAAATCCCTAGAAGGGGTAGCCAGAGCTGAGGAATTAGAAATTCCTCAGCCACATTTGGAAAATTGAGTGGGGAAAGGATGGTAAAGTAAAGGTTGTTGGTGATGGGTCTCCAGCCGCATCGCCCAAAAATCCCTTAAAAGCCGCAATACCGTTAGTCGCCTCTTACGTACACCCATCGGTAGAAACGGGGTAGTGCTATTCTAAGCCGACACTACACGGTAATGCTAATATTGGAATTGCCTGTGGCATCTTTTAAAAAGGCAATTAAAGCCATGCTTTTAAAGAAATCTTACTACAGTGTTCAAGATTTTTTAAACGACAAGGACCCAACGCGCACATGACCATGTCCGTAAAGCTATAAATCTTCCCTCGTTATTCCTAGGAATAATTGTCTGGTGAGGAGTTTTCTTCTCACGTTATGTGATTGGTTTTTGTGATGGACAATTTATTTTAATTATGTCAAACTAGCGTTTGGTTTGGTCGCATAGAAAATCTTTTGTAAAGTATAAACATGTTTATAAACTGAAATTGTACAAACCATATTTTGAAAAAATGAAAAAATGTTAATGTAAAGAGTTTCTTTGTTGCTTCTTCTCTTTACGAACACCTTCCGAAGCAACGGATTAACGATTAATTTAAAACTTTGACGTTCAAAAAATGTTAGTATTTAACTTTATTTTGAAAAATAAACTTTTTGACTTTTTTGACTTTTTTGTTTGCTAATAATTGCAATCATAGCGCTAAATGTCACAAAGTTTGAGCAGTTATTGAAGAAACCTTAGATACTTAAAAAACAACGCTACCCGTGCGAAGCTGGGCCGATCCACTAGTCATTAATAATCTCACACCTCTAGTTCCGATAGTGGTAGGCAGAGAACGCATCTTTGTACGATTGTGGCGAACCTCTCGAGCTTCATTCATTAAACTTTAAATAAAATGTTTGAATTTATAAATTCTTCATATTTCGGACGCCTGCTTTTCAGAGCAGATTCTCTATTGGATCTAAGTGTGTCAGCTATGGTAGTTCTCTACTAACACTACCATTCACATCACATTAGCCTTTTCAATCTCTTTTGTTTCCAATGTGCCCAAAGCGTCTTAACATTACTTTTAAAATCCCCTTTACAATAACATATTTCTCACCGCATCGTTCTCAAATCACACTAGTTCCCACTCTATTGCAGACCCTAATCAATTACAAATATCCATACATCCATCTCACCAACTTACGTAGACTTATTTCAGCAAAGAGTTTCATTTCTATATACTTCACACAGCTGCATAGATAATTTTACAAACATACATACATATACTCACGGCTATAAATCCCTGAAAGAGAGCCAGAGCTTGAGAATAAGAAATTCATCAGCCACTTTTGGAAACATGAGTAAGGAAAAGATTATAAACCAAACGTTATTGGTGATGATGGGTCTTCAAACGCATCGCCCAAAAATAAAATTAAAAGCTCCAATAACCTAAGTCGACTCTAACGATCAAACATGGGAATGAATGGGGTAGTACAATTCTAAGCCTAGCCTTTTTACCTAACGCACAATATATTTAAAAACTAAGTATAAAATCTATTTTACAAAAAAAAATACAATACAGTCCCTAACCGCACCGGTATTACAGCAGTAACCGAACAAAGGAGTTATTGAAAAGGCAATCAGTACCGCAATTGTTACAAATAAAAAAAAACGAACATAATCTTCTGTTCGGATTCCTGCACGTATAAAGTAAATCCTTCAAACTGGGCGCCACACTAATTACATTCAGCGTTTAACTCCATCTCGCAATCGAACGTATAAAAGTAAGAAGATATCAGTTTCTCGTAATTTCCCACAGAAAAACAGACGTAAAGTTGACTAACAGATAGTTAACAGGCTCTTTTGAAAAAAAAACTCAAATTGCCAATTCCGTTCTGTTTTTAATTCAACTTGATCTGATTGATGTAGATGAAATAAAAAAACAAAGGCTTAAAATAGGGCTCTTCTACCAAGGGTTGTCATACAAGATTACTAAGGTTAGAGGTCTTTGAACGATAAACTATGAGTAATTATCCATGCCGAACATCTGGTTACTGCTTTTTGACAGTTTAACTTGGGTTATACAACTATTTAATCTAGTAATAAATAAAGAATAAATAACGGAAAGTAAAATTTCGACACCGGCGGGATTCGAACCCGCGACCTCGGGTATACGCCCTCGCCGTTTATTAGTAATAATCCCCACATGAGGTTTTCATAAACAAAAAGATTTAAATTATTTAATCTAGGTTTGGTAGATGTCGCTGCCAACGCCACCTATACGACATACTAAACTCGCAAAACAGACAGTTATTGCCATCAAGTCTCCAAGAACTATGCAATTCAAAGCAAAGCGTCCCTTACCATAACCGTAGTTCATAATACGCGTTAGTCCTTCCCATAAACGCACAATAATTGCATTACTTTATTAGCTACTGTTGATTCTATGTGAATGTAATTGTAAAGTAGTGATGGTCTCACGGATATTGTTCATATTCAATTAAGTTATGGGTCTTTTGTATGGGTAATGAGGGCAGGAGTTAGCATATCGGTACTGTTAGGCGCTTTAATGAGAGACTAATGGTTTTATGCTTGCAAGCTCTTCAGCAGAAACGGTAGTGTGTTGTTTATGTGGATCTCAGTATATCGTTCTAACTTATTTTACACTAGATGGCGTTGTCGGCGTTTTGTACATCGCGGTATGATTTCTTCTAAAGTTTGGTATAAATACCTCGGTCTAACTTATAGAATTAGTTGGAAATGATACGTCCTCTTGCTTGTGGTAATTTTTAGAAATGCCTTGAGCATTTGATTAACCTTGAAAGTAATGGTTTAATATAATAGGGTATAGGTATATGCGTAAGATTCAAATAACGCTCAAATCTTTTTTTTCCTAAAGTTTATTGCCTAAGGGGTTGTCCATTAATCACGTGATCTTTTTTTAGCATTTTTTAACCCCTCCTCCCCCATTGGTGATGAGAAGTGAGGTTTAAGACCACCCCCCCTCCCCCGTCTCAACATCACGTGTATTTTTGTAGCTACAACGAATCTTAAAATTTTCTATATATTATATTATTTTAAATACAGGTAAGTATAAACTATAATCTTATTTTATTCTGAAATTAAGGACCATAATAAAAATGTGCCGCTTAATATTTGTTTAAAAATCGCGCGTTTGACGAAAAATTAAATACACGAGATATCTTACTACACCCCCCCTCCCCATTGTGTTATTTTCGTGATTTTTCTCAAACCCCTCCCCCCCCTTTCAAGCCTCACGTGATTAATGGACAACCCCTAAGAATAAGAATTGCGTACACGTTAATATTTTTTAATATAATTACGTTTTGAATTTGAAATTATGAAATAAAAAGTGCAAAAAAAAAAATACGAGAAAATTCAAATGAGCTGAAACGCAACGCTATTGGTCGGAACGAGTTGTGACGTCAAAGTCTATAATAACAAATAATACTGTTCTCAGTTCTGTGCTGTTAACGATTTAATTCCGTTTTATTGTGATTTGAAGTAAATATTGAAGTTATATTACATTTTTTTCGTAAAAATAAAGTCAAAAGACTTACAGAAAAATGACAGATATTGGTTTCGTCAAAGCACAATCGGACAATCTCCCGAAAATTGATATGTTTATGATGACCACGATTTTTGCATCAAACCTGGATTTTACGTCTACTGAAATAAAAGGGGTGAAAGCAGCAAGGTAATTACATAATAAATATTATGTTTATTCGATTCTCCACGCATTATTTAGATGTTTCTTTTATCTATAAGTCAAAATAACCTCAAAATCTGAGTAAGAGAACATTATAAGATTTGCTTGTTTTATGGAAAAAGCACATTATTTAAAGCTTATAATGTTTTTTATGGTGATCTTGGCACCCCGATCAAGTTGCTAGCAATCGAAAGACTTACGTAAACTATTTTATGGTATCAAAATCATAGGCTACTTTCCATACAATGCTTGGGAAATGTATTTTCATTTTAGTATGTTTTTTATAGATCTGGACGAGAAACATATGGCGATTCCGCAGTTGGCTACGTGCAAGTTAAACGTAAGGGTGATATATGTACTGTGAAGGCTCGAATAACACCTGAACATAGTGTCCGACAGAAATGTTATTCTGTAACACTTGTATGTGATGAGGCTCAAGAAACTGTCTTATCAGTTCAATGTGAAGAATGTGCAGCTCACAAAGGTAGGTTACACTATTTATTTATTATGTGAATCTTGTGTTAAGTATTGTTAATTTATAGGCAGATGAGCAAACTACTATGTAAATCATTATTATTAAATTTCTACATATAATCTTATTATTTTACAGGTGGCTGTAAGCATGCCATTGCCTTCTTGGTCTGGGTGCATAGACGCAGTGAAGACCCACCTTCTACTAGTGTTGGTTGCTACTGGAAAAAGTCAAAGTTATCTTCAGTGGGCACAAGTCTTAAATTTATTAAGGCAAAGGATATATGTAATTTACCCATGACGCAAACAAAACCTGTATGCGATGCTGACATGTCAACACAGGGTTCCAAAGACAGTTTTTTGTCTATTGTAAAAAAATGTAGTAAAGAAGCCGGTGATACAAGCAATCAACTTATGAAATATTATACTGAACCCACTGATATTGAAAAAAATTCTATTCATCATTTGGTAACTTGATGAAGAACAAACCAAAGACTCCAAAAGAATTCATTGAATTTTGTAAGGAAAAAATGCACGCTGAAGTATGTAAAGAAGCAACAGTAGCAACCTTAGATCAAAGCGACTGTCCTTTGAGGTATGAGTTGCGGTATGCAAGAATTACCGCTTCAAAAACCTATGAAGCTGCCCATTGCAATGTTTTTGACGGGTCCCTAACAGAAACTATTATGGGAGCATTAAAAGTACCAGACACAGTTGCCATGAAAAGAGGCAGACAGTTAGAGAGTGAAGTGATTAAAGTGGTGGAAAAGATGAAGACAATAAAAATAAATAAATGTGGGATTATATTAAGCCCTTATCCGATTATGGGAGCATCCCCTGATGGTGAAACTGATAATTACAGCATTGAAATATAATGTCCTTCATCTGAAAAATCAGTAAGCCTTTATTTAAAAAATAATGAAATTTCAGCAAAATGCATGGCACAGGTGCAGTTGCAAATGCATTTTGCAAACAAAAATAAAGGCTTATTCTGTGTGGCTGACACCAATTTTGAGGAATCAAAAATGTCACTATAGTTGAAGTGGACTATGATAAGGAAATGTGTGATAATTTAATTGAAAAATGTACTTTGTTTAGGAGTAATGCCATTTTCCCTGTAATATTTAAATAAGAGAACTAGAAATAAAACAAAAATTGTATAATAAATCTACTTTTTTATTACTACATCTTGCATATTTATTAATACATACATATACTCACGGCTATAAATCCCAAGAAAGGGGTAGCCAGAGCTAAGGAATTAGATTCCTCAGCCACTTTTGGAAGGTGCGTGGGGAATAGATGGTGAAAATAAAGGTTCTTGGTGATGGGTCTCCAACCGCATCGCCCAAGAATCCCTCAAAAGCCCCAATACCGTTAGTCGCCTTTTACGTTCACCCACCGGAAGAAATGGGGTAGTGCTATTCTAAGCCGGCACTACACAGCAGCATTATTAATCCACATGCTATTAATATAACCTCATCCATAATAGAGATTAAATGGTGGTCAACACAAGCATGAGGAAGTACTGACTACTAGTATGTTACCGCAGCACCTCTTGGTACAAGAAAAAACACTTTATTTGGTGCATTTTTATTTGTATTTTTACATAAGGGCACGATACAGTACTTGATAGTTGGTCTACTGCACTCCTGCATTGTGTAATTGAAATAAAACAAAATAATTTCATAAAATAGAGGCCAAAACACGTTTGTAGCTATTCACTAGTTGATTGCTATTATAGACTTTGACGTCACGTCAAGCGCGCCAAAATGGCGGTCGTTTAAAATGATGAAATCAGCCTACTATTTTAAAACTATTTATTTCGAGCTAAATTTCGTAATAATTTTTAACTGTTTTTTTTTTTGACGTTCATATAATGATGTAAATTATCATTTAAAAACATAAAAAAAATACACGCATATTCCCTATTGATAGAATATGCATATTATGGTCGTGGCCACTAGACTTGCGCGTTCTGTGTGCGGGCGGAGAGGATATATAATGATATTTATAGAGCGCCCAGGCATGAGAGATCTAGCTCACTGAAAAGAATAGAGAGCGATATATATATATGTCTTTATCATGTGCAGGCAAGCACGAGCCGTGTTTAAACTAGTTATCGCGTGGGATAAAGCAGCCATCTCTTACGCACTTACTTAGTATCGTATACTCCCATCTCATTCTAACCGTTATCGTGTCGATAAAATAGCGCTCGTGCTTGCCCTCTGAACTATATCACTCATCTAGCTCAACGGCTCATCTAGCTCTAGCTCAGGTGATTCATATGAACGACGGCTCACGAGACGCTAAAACGTTCACAGATCTGACTCGCTCAAATGAATCTTTTGAGTTGATACTTGGTTGATACTACGAAATGAACTACATATCGGCTATTCGTACTCAGATTTCGTGCGGTAACTAAAAAATGACCCTAAAACACTAATTAAATAGTATTAGTATTATTAATAAATATTTGACAATGGAAGCGATTATAAATATCTATGAAACAGTTATCCAACTTGGGATCTCTCTCCATGTTCTTTGCTATATTTTTTTTATTGGTAAGCCATAATGACAAACCAATATATGAACCCATTCGTTATTGGGATGGAAACCATTATAAAAAACAAGTTTATAAATAAAAATAGTCGCTATTTTTTATTTCTAGTTTTCCTCATAGAATAAATAACGTATCAATTTACCGAATGAAGTCGCTCCGCGCGAGAGTGATGTGTATGTCTCTTTCTAGTTCCTACCTCTCTTTCTGAGCTAAATGAACTACTGATATAATTGAAATCAAGCTGAGCGAGATATATATGACGCTAGAATAGGTGAACTAGCTCTTTTGAACGGCTCGCTCCTGAGCTACTCATCACTAGTATAGAATTACTTAACGAAAACGATTACATAACCGATATATATATATATAGGTATGATATCGATATGGAAAACCGTTTTTAGTATAGATATAGATATCAGTGGGATAGTTTTTGCTATCATCAATTGGGTAAATGGTAAATGGGTTGTCTGGAAGAGATCGCTCTTAGTGATAAGACCGCCAGTTGTACTTTGGCTTTTGTACCGATCTTTTTTTGTAATTGTTGTTTTTTTTGTAATGTGCAATAAAGAGTTTTATTATTATTATATTATTGGTTAATTATCTATCTTCTATACTTATAATAAATCTGTAGAGAGGTCAATTCTGTACATGAAATATATTTTCAAAATAACTATCAGGTGGTGATTAGGGATCGATACTGATGCCAAAAATGCAATCAGTAAAATTTTTGTCTGTCTGTCTGTCGGTTTGTATGTGCCTTATGGAAACAAAAACCACTCGACGGATTTTAACGAAACTTGGTACAATTATTCTTCATACTCCTGGGCAGGTTTTTGTATTCTTTTCAGCAGAGTAGTAAAGGGGAATTTTGGGAAAGTTTGGGAAAACGGGAGAAGTTACTCCATTTTTTAAGCTTCCGTCGCGTGTGCAGCCTTAATGGTTAAACTTACATAGAAATCATGTATGACGGAAATATTTTTCATAAAATAATCTGAAAAAAAATCCTCAACAGTTTATGTCTATCTTTTACGGTTGACTCACAATACCACGTGTAATTCCTGATAGCTTAGCAGTTCGGACCCTTCTGATTATATTTGTTTACTCTTACGTTTGTAAACCTCTCACTCATCTCTAATTTAAAAAAGGTGACATTATTACCTATTCAATAAAAAAAGAATCATAGAAATCGATAGAGAAACACCGAAATCTATACTTATAATAAATCTGTAGAGAGGTAAATTCTGTACATTAAATACATTTTCAAAATAACTATCAGGGGGTGATTAGGGATCGATACTGATGCCAAAAATGCAATCAGTAAAATTTTTGTCTGTCTGTCTGTCTGTCTGTCTGTCCGTCTGTCTGTCTGTCTGTCTGTCGGTTTGTATGTTTCGTATGGAACAAAAACTACTCGACGGATTTTGACGAAACTTGGTAGAATTATTCTTCGTACTCTTGGGCAGGTTATAGTGTACTTTTCAGCAGAGTAGTGAAGGGGAATTTTGGGGAAATTTGGGTAAACGGGGGAAGTTACTCCATTTTTTAAGCTTCCGTCGCGTGTGCAGCCTTATTGGTTATAGTTACATAGAAATCATGTATGACGGAAATATTTTACATCAAAATTTTCTAAAGTTATCCTTCTGCAGCATATGTCTATCTTTTATGGTTGACTCATAATAACAGGTGTAATCCCTGATAGCTCAGCAGTTCGGAGCATTCTGATTATATTTGTTTACTCTTACGTTTATAGTTCTCTCATTCATCTCTCATTTAAAAAAGTTTACATTATTACCTATTCAATAAAAAAAAAAACATAGAAATCGGTATAGAATAACCAAACTTATACATTAAATAAGCTATCGCGCCCTGTCGTCGCACGTGAATGCTATGAATATATTTTTTTAGTAATGGTTGCGCGCGCATAAGATAGCCGGGAGTATACATATACTCCCTGTATGTATGCAAAGTTTGTAACTCTGATTGTTTGTTTGCATGGTTTTATTTTCGGAGATACTGAACCGTTCATTAAAGCGCTTTCACAATCACAAAGCTACACTATTCAGGAATGCTATAAATTGCACTAAATTTCACAAAGGTTGAGCAGTGATTGAAGAAACCTCAGATATTTTTAAAACTACGCTACCCGTGCGAAGCTGGGCCCGATCCACTAGTTATACATAAAATAAGCCATCGCGCCCGTGACCAAAACCAAATCTTTACTAATTTACATATAACATACTAGATGGCGCCAGTAGTTGCATCCTACATCACGTAATGATTTATTCTTTAGATTGATATAAATACTTCATAGCGTTTTATTCCAAAATTTGCTATTAAACGGAAATACTGAACCGTTCATTAAAGCGCATTCAATATCACCAAACTACACTGTTTAGGGAGAGCTATAAATTTAATAAATTGAAATAATTGCGCTGAATTTCACAATGCTTGAGCAGTGACTGAAGAAAGAAACCTCAGATATTTAAAAAAAACAACGCTACCCGTGCGAAGCTGGGACGATCCACTAGTAAAAAATAAAATTAGCATGGTGATTGTTTCCAAAATACCAAATAATTACTAATACTAAATTTGACATATTAACAAACTTAAATGTATGATCATCGTCGTAAAGAAATTTCTAGTTATTTAACTTTGCATCGCTCCGTTTTTCATTCTATTTGTACAAAATCGCAGAACCGAAGCTTAGTTTAGAAGGGTCACGATGTACCGGAAACGATGGTTGCCTTGACTTCCGGAGCAGCACAAGAACCCTCGAGGCCTACTTCCGGTGCCCACACTCATCAAGTAACAATTTTGTAACAGTTACACTCCGTTTTTGCTGCATCATTATCATGTAATACAAAATGTCTTGGGGACATCAAAAAACAATTTTTTTAGGGTACAAACCGGAACTCGTTAGAATATGTTGAAATGCTGGGTCAATTTTTGCCTATACTTAAACCTCCCTCGGTTGTAAATCGTAGACAGAATGTTGTGCCTCAAAAATCAAGACATACACGTCTTTTCCTGTACTGTAGTGTAGTGTGACAGCGTTTTGCCCCCTGTTGCCATCATATCATGTAAGTTAGAGCTGAGTCTTTAGTTAGTAATAAACCTATATTTAACAGGCAAACACGTCTATTAATCAAAACAGCTTTATTCATTTTTATTTTTATTATAATATCGTTTCCAGGTATGTTTATTAATACCGTCATTGCAGTTTAGTGTATATTTTAAAGTAGGCATTTCACTTTTATTGTGCGATTGAGGTTTCGGTACAGATTTCCTTAACTCAAGGCCAAGTTAGTCATTAGTCAGTAAATACGAAAGCTGTTATCGCTCGGATGCAGATGTATTGTGTTGTAGAAAAAACTCAACCTGAAACTATCAACTAAAAGTTTTCGAATTCGAACTTTTTCATTTGAAATCCATACATACAAACATATACACACGGCTATAAATCCCTAAAAGAGGTGGCCAGAACTTCAGAAACAGAAAATTCTTCAGCCTCTTTTATAAGTTAAGTGGGAAAAAGATTGTAAAGTATATGTCATTGGTGATGGGCCTCCAGTTGCATCGCCCAAAACTCACTTTAAAAGCCCCGATATCCTTAGTCACCACCTACGATCATCCATGGGAAGAAATGGGGTAGTGCTATTCTAAGCCGACACTACACAGCAACATACGTTTCATTCAAATGTCCAACTTTGTCTCTTGATTACAATTATCATCAATTAATATGATATCGGTCGCTTACCACTGCCCTTAGGTACATGAATATGTGAATGGGATGATCTGGCAAATTCCACAACGCTGATCAAGAGCGGGTTAGCACACGAGGGATTACGTGGCCCTTATCCAAAGAAATACATCCTTTCTTGAAAGTTTCTAATATCGCGGTTCATAAGAGTTCACAGCTTGGTGACAGAGAGACCGCGAAGTCTTGTTAATGGGTCACATTTTACCTTTTGTTACGGAACCCTAATATCTGATTTAACAAATAACTATAGTGTTATTTACTTATTCTACTAATAACTTATTCAGGAAAACCCACATGTTTTACTTTTGAAAGTTAGTCGAGTTAGCTCTAGTCAGAACTTGTGAAAGGATTAACTTTATGCGCGGTTGGCTCTGTAAGGTTTGGTTTAGAAAAGTTTTATTTCTATTTTAGTTTATTGCTAGAAAAGAGGGTAAGGTAAGGTTAAGCACTCATGTTAATTCCATGTATAAAGAGCCTGCCTTTACTTAATAAATATTTCTTCAAAAATAAAGTTCAAATGTGTAGTCTAAAAAGTTTACAAAAAAATTACTGTGCACTACAGACTGACAGAGAGACCTGATTAATCTATAAGAATTAAGTTTTTGGCAGTTCATCTTCAAAACCATTTAAAACAGCCGTGATTTCGCCTATGAAGGATTGTTTTAAATTAACCAAGAACTTTTTCTCTTGACAGCGTAAATTGCTGAACATGCAGAGGATTTGAGAAGGGTTTAGACTTAGATGATTGAGATAGCTCAGGTATTGTGAAAAGGGCTCAATATTTCATATCAGCATATTTTTTGTAACAATGAGATTTAGGTTATCGGTATTATTAAATTGACGACATCCGTGGCCGAGTGGATTGGTGACTATTTAGTTACTAGTTGCTTCTTAGTGTATCGTATCGTTAAGTTATTATCCTATATTACAAGTTATTAAGTTTTACTTAGTTTGGGGCTAGCTTGATATGTTGTTATATATGTATGTCCGTATATATTTATTAAAACAAGATCCTTTAATAAGCTATCTTTTCCCCACCCAACTACCAATACCGGCTGAGGAATTGGTGGTAAATTGGTGAAAGAGATCTATAGAGCCAATGTGAAAGGTAATTTAATTTGAGGACGACCACGGAGGACACACCAAATAGAGCGTGCACTTAAAAAAGGCCGGCCTCCGAAGTATGAAGAATAAAAGAGCATGTATGAAAAGATTGATGGATGTAAACGAAGCTAGAGAAGTTTGCCAGGATCGTACATAGTGGCGATCAATAGTCTCTGCCTACCCCAATGGGAAATAATGGCGTGAGTATATGTATGTATGTGTGTTTATGCATGAATCTATCGCGAAATTTTTATTTTTGGAGAATATAAATGAGGTTTTCTTCCTATTTTCTATTAATGAAGAAATCGTTTGAATACTCAATCCAATTTGCAAGACACAATGACATTTTTATTGCGATTAACGAGAACCATTATTTCATCTTAAAAAACCGGCCAAGTGCGAGTCGGATCGCGCACTAAGGGTTCCGTACTATCATATATATAGAAAATCCCGTTTGTGTGAAAATCATAGGAGCCAAATTAGGTAAGTAATTTGATTTATGACGTTTAAAAATAGAACTACGGGCTAGATCTCATTCAAACCAATTTTCGTTAGTAGTTTGTATAGTAATACACATCATATATTTTTTTCAGTATTATCATGCCCATATTTTAGAAGTTACGGGGGGGGGGACACACTTTTTAGCACTTTGAAAAAGGCTCTCGCGCAAACTATTCAGTTTTGAAAAAAATGATATAAGAAACCTCAACATCATTTTCAAATACCTTTTGATAGATACCCCACACGTATAGGTTTGATGAAAAAAAAAATTTTGAGTTTCAGTTCTATGTATGGGGAACCCTAAAAATTTTGGTTTTTTTTTCAGATTTTATTTTAAAATCTTAATGCGGTTTACAGAATACATCTACGCACCAATTTCCAATAATGTAGTTCTTATAGTTTCGGAATAAACTGGCTGTGACATACGGACGGACGGACGGACAGACAGACATGACGAATCTATAAGGGTCCCGTTTTTGCCATTTGGCTACGGAACCCTAAAAATGAAATAGAATCCTTTAGCTAACAAAGAAAACCGAACATTTTTAGAATTTTTATTCAATGCAAAATTTGGCAAAAGTGATGTTCAGAGCAAAACGTTTTAATTTTCACCACCATTTTCAGAATATTCAATTAAATTACTTTACAACTTGACCTCAGTTTTCTTTTATAGTTTATTGATAAAATCTGTCACGTAAAATTAACTATATAAATAAATAATAAATCGCAGTAAGGAACCTTAGACTTGGCTCCACTTATTTAAGAGATTTCATTGCTTTTTAGAGATAAACAAGCAGCTCTATCGAGAGTTGGCTAGTTTTTTACAGAATGTTTTTGGTGGGATATTATTTTGCCCGCGACTTCGTCCGCGTGGACTACATTTTTTGCATCCGCTTTACATCCAAAACACCTAAACACTATCACAACTTCTGTTTTTTTTATATTTATATTCCCGCGGGCGTTGTAAAGAATATAAAGGACATTGAGGCTTTTTAAGTGATTGTTGGGCGATGCAGTTGGTAACCCATCACTAACAACCCTTATTTAACTATCTTTTCCCTAATCTATTTCCAAAAGTGGATGAAGAATTACTATCTCTGAAGCTATGGCTACCCTTTTATGAGATTTATGCCCGTTAATATATACTCATTAATGATGGATAGATGAATTTCATAAATTCAATCGCACCATGTATTATGTTTCTTGATAAATAAATTACAAAAATCTCTATATTAACTTTCATTTGCTATTTCACAAAATCCTTTTTAATTGTTCAGAAAAATCATGAAACAAACCATTTTGTACCAAGTTTCTATGTTCAGAAATAAGAATATCTTCGGTAAGTATGAATGAATACTATCCAGTAGTATATATGTCGCAGCCAACTGAATAAATCAGCCAGCTGACAAAGCAGCTAGCCCCTTAATTAAACGCCGGCTTCTAGTAAAGGGCTAAATTTCAGTCAGCCATTAAGTTGAACACAACGTCCAACCACTTGGCTGAACGTTATATCGCTGTCTGGTTATCTAGGGTGACTATGAGATTTTTTGCAGCATAAAAATAAAAACTAGTAACTTTAAATAATAACATGTAATAATTAAAAAAAAATCAAAGAGTGCGCTAAATAAATATGGGTAGGTATTTAAAAAGGCATTTAAAAAATAAATTCGCATCAAACTTCAAAACAATATTTTGCTTAGGTACTTCTCATGGCAGCAATACTTAAATTATATTCATTTAATACAATATTAACAATTAAATGACACAAAGCTTTGGCACACTAGCTAAAAGTACTGTCATACCGCACAAGTTAAATTTGGCTCAACATTTTTTAAGTCCTCAATCGCAATTCATATAACATCAATATTATTATCATTTAAGCTTTCAGTTTCATTCTGTATGATTGCTATACCGAATAGCTCTGATTCAGAATATAAGCCAAGATTTGTTTCAAATTGATTAGCAACAGAAATATGTGTCTTATTAGGCTAGGCCCTAGGTATAATACGCATCATGGGATCATTGGGGGATTTTCTTTTTAATATTAAATGCTCTTCATTCCCAACCACCATGACATCATACTTGTGCGTCCAATAATATTCCATTGCAGACTTTTTTTGGTTGTCATTCATGGTCACCCTAGCATTTTGTATATAATTCATAACCTCCAAAACTTTCCAAATTGTCGCGAAAACAGCTATTATCAGCTAGTGCTAATGTATTTATTGAAATTTCTATGATTGTACCCTTTTTCAACAGTTATTCTATTAATTTTAACAAAAAATTAATGTTAAATGAAAATTTAAATGTTTAATTACTAAATTCAAATCACCCGCCTGACGTAACGCCAGCCTAAACCAAGGGGCTAACTATTCAATCAGCCGGGTAATTGGACGTTCAATGACGACAATTAATTTTACAAGAGGGCTAGCCGTTTAACTAGGAGCCGGCGTTTAATTAAGCGGCTAGCTGCTTAATGAGCTGGCTGATTTAACCAGTTGGCTGCGACATATAGATAGATAAAACTTATACCACTATCGCTTGAACATTAATACAATAAATCAATGTACAGCGCCATCTAGTTGAATCAGTAGGAAACTCCAACATACTTCGTCAATACTTCCACAAATATTTTTCATGTAAATGAAGAAATGAAGAGGTAAAGTATTAAAAGTTTATACATAATATACTCACAACCACAAATAAAATAAAAAGGAAAGAAATATTTTTAAGTGATTGTTGGGCGATGCAGTTGGAGACCCATTTGACTACCTTTTCCCCATTCAACTTCCAAAAGTGGATAGAGAATTACTATCTCTGAAGCTGAGGCTACCCTTTTTTGGGATTTATAGCCGTTAGTATATAGTCATGATTGATTGATGGATGAATTTTATAAATTCCTTTTTGTAGTGGTTATATCAGTCAATCAGATCAAGTTTCAAATTTCTAATACAGTATGTTTATAGATCAAAAATCTGTATACTATATTTCAATCCCTTAGGGGATGAGTTCCAAAAAACCTTTTTAATTGTTCATACGAATCATGAAACAAACCAATTTATAGAAAATAGTTAAAAAAACAAAAGCTATAAACATATTCTCAAGCCTACCAAATGAATACGCAAAATTCATACAATATGCTTTCAATTATCTTTATTCATACATATTCGCATAGTTGAATGTGAAAAAGAAGGATTAGTGCATCCTATTATTATAACCTAACACAAAAGCAAAAAAAATACGCAAAAAGACTTTGACCACCCGGGATTCGAACCTGGGTCTCTTCGTACTTAGTGTTTACCAAACGGTATACCGCTACGCCACGCAGACGCAAATTTGGGATATACTATATATCTAGTAGTCATACTATTGAGAAACAATTAAATGGACAATTATTTTGATGAAAATGGATGAAACCCTTATTTTTTCCAAAAAGACTATTAATGAAGAGTCCGATAAAGTCGGTCGATGAAAAAATTAATCGTGTAAATATGGGGAACCACATAAAAGTTATTTTTTTTATGCTCCTGTGGGAACCCTTGCGAAATCCGGGATAAATTATATCCTATATGTTGGCTAGGTGTATAACCTACATTCATGCCAAATTTGATCAAGATCGGTCCGGTAGAATTAACGTGATGAACGGACATACAGACAGACAGACAGACATTTTTTTCAAAAATAGCAAATTTGGCTTCAGTATCGAAAATAAAACATATTCCACCGGTTTTTATTTTTTTTTCGTCAATGTACAGTTTTGACCTCGTTACAGTCTTATTATAGTATAGATAGATTTATTAGCCATGTAGTGCCGGCCTAGAACGTCACTACCCATTTCTACCCACACTGGTGTTGTAAGAGGCCTCTACTACTACTACTACTAAGGGTACTAAGGGTACAAAGGGTATGGGGTTTTTCAAGTGGTTTTTGGGCGATGCGGCTGGATACTCATCGCCAACGACACTTTATTTCTACCATCTTGCCCCCTTTCAACGTCCAAATGTGGCTGAGGAGTTTTTAGCTGTAAAGCTCTGGCTACCCCTTTTTGCAGTTTATGGCCGTTAGTATATGTATGTACGTATGTATGTAAATATTTTGCAATCAGCAAATTTTTAATTGAACTGTTCGTTTAATTTCAATTTTCTACTTAACTTTGATTGAATTGATGACTTCGTAGATAGTAAAAATTTACCAAATTCGAGTCGGCTGGCCCGTGGAGGGTTCCATATTAGCAAGTATAGGTTAGCTAAGCAAATAACATGTAATATTTTTGAGACTGCCTCCCTGGTCTCGCAGTTAAGTGCTTGGGTTCAAGTGTTGAGGTCTCGGGTTCGATCGGCTTATTCCGTTTATCCACCCTAAAAAATCCTCCCTCAGGCGGATATTTGGAAACGCGTGTCCGTCTATCCACCCTGAACGGGGTGGATATCCGGAATGCATATAATATGGTTCTTCCGATTTTTTACCCCAAGTACAGTAATTTACAGAAACATACACAACACAAAATGGGTCCAAGGAACATCGTGAACATTAAAATACTTAAGATAAACATACCTACTTTCTTACTTACAGTTTGAATAAAAATATCTTACAAACTTAGGGTCTTTTTTCTGTAAATGACTGTACGTAGGCAGGGTAGAAAATCGGAAGAACCATATTATATGCATTCCGGATATACACCCCGTTCAGGGTGGATAGACGGACACGCGTTTCCGAATATCCGCCTTAGGGAGGATTTTTTAGGGTGGATAAACGGAATAAGCCGTTCGAACCCCGGGGGTTAAACTCACTGATTTAATTTGTAAGATTTAATCCTTGAATCACCTGATTATCCGAACATTAAGATGACTCCGTGCTTCGGAGGGCACGTTAAGCCGTCTATCCCTTCTACTATCACGGTGGTAGTCGTTAATCTGTAAACCCGCAATTGGCCAGCGCGGTGTACTAAGGCGTAATCACCCTAGAAAGGGTAGACTCAAGCCCCTTGGTGGATACATATATGGGCTGTGAGGAGAAGTAAACATTTTAGTTTTTAAGTTTGTTCTCAATCCTTGAAGCATTTCAATATCAAAGTTTATGTCTAACCAATTATTTTTAACCACATAGTCTCAATAGTTTCAAAACTACATAGTTTTGACACGGACAGACAGACAGACATGGCAAATCTTATAGAGATATTATAAATCAGTCTTTAGTATTTTCTAAGATTTTCACGATTGCACATTATAATTAAAACAACTATTGATTTTCGGATATTTTAATCGCGTGTAATTACATTGTTTTTTAAAAGTTAAAAGCTTTTATTTAACTTGCAATGTATGTTTGTGTGTTCGGGTGAAATCTTTGAACTCAATTTTGAAGTAGATATATTCAACCGTTTGTGCTGAAATTTTGTGGACGCATTTTGTTTGGATGACAATATATGATAAGACATGTGACGTCATTCTAAATTCAATATGGCGGATCATACAAGATGTCAGAACAGTTATATTTAATCCACTTATACAATATGGGTATCAAATGAAAGGGCTTGTTAAGAGTGACTAGAAAAAGAATATGACGTCATTCTGAATCCAATATGGTGGACCATGCAAGATGGCGGAATAGTTACCTTTAGTCTACTTCTACAATATGGGTATCAAATGAAAGGGCTTGTTAAGAGTGACTAGAAAAAGAATATGACGTCATTCTGAATCCAATATGGCGGACCATGCAGGATGGCGGAATAGTTACCTTTAGTCTACTTCTACAATATGGGTATCAAATGAAAGGGCTAGTTAAGAGTGACTAGAAAAAGAATATGACGTCATTCTGAATCCAATATGGCGGACCGTGCAGGATGGCGGAATAGTTACCTTTAGTCTACTTCTACAATATGGGTGTCAAATGAGAGGGCATTTTGAGAGTAATAATAACTTGAAAATAGCCAGCGATAACTAAAAAGTAAAAAATAAAAAAAAATAAGTAAAAAAACATTTTAAGAAAAAGCTTTTATTTAAACGCTCTAAAAAGAAGAAAATAAAATATTCCTTTTGGATTATACTAACAACTCCTCATTATACACAATTTATATATAATAATAAAAGCTTGTCGCTCGATTTACCACAAATTATTATGATATTGTTACGACATCTGTTCGCAAGTAGGAGATAGGATTTGCCACTACTAGATAACAGATGGCGTTACTAGTATTCCAATAAGTAAAGGAATTACTAGATGTTTCTCGAATATCGACTTTTCGAGAATGTGGTACTAGAACTTTCTGTAATATTCGCGTATTTGAGATTTGGCATATATAAAGAGCGACGCGTGCTACGGAGTGATTCGAGTGCGAAGAACTAAAGCGAGAACAAGCGAAATACTAGAGCGAAGAAATTAAATACGACAGTGCAGTGATATACGGATTACGGAAATAAGCTTAACGGTGTGGACAGTGTTACTATAACGGAGTAAATTAGTGTTGTTAATTAGTGCGAGTATCGATAGTTAATTATCGATAGTGTTTGTTGTGTTGTTTAAAGTGCGTTATTGGTCAATAAATATAATTACACCTTATTGCACGAAAGTGTGACTGGTATTTATCAAATTAAGAACCCGGTACGTAACAATTGGTGACAGAAGTGGATTTGAAGATGCCAGTTATGCCGAAGGAAGACGGAAGAGAGGGTGTGAAGACACGCGCTCAGAAAGCCGCAGAGGGTGAACAGCTGTCGGAAATGAGGTCATCGGTCACGAACCCTCGGAGTGACATTCCAGAGGAGACGTCCGCGGTGACTAACGCGCCGTCTACATCAACGGCGCCGGCGGCCGCAACTAATACTGACTTGGCGATGATAGTTGAAATGTTTCAAAGCATGCGTGAAGCACAACAAAGCATACAGGATGTTGTGAAAAACATACATTCGGAGGTACAGGGTGTTGTGAAACAAGAAGTTCGTGAGTTGCGCGAGGAACAGCAAACTAAGTTCTCACAAGTTCTCACTGCGGTCAATGAAGTCAGTGGTCGGGTGGTTACTGTGGAAAAAGACGTAGAGCAGATGAAGGAGCAGGTAACCACTATTGAGAAAGATATCGATGACATGAAGACCGACTTCCGCGGAATGGAGAAAAGGGTTCTGCAGCTTGAATCACGACCGGTCAAGGTTGTCTCCGGTGAGAATGTAGTAGCTGTCCATGGTCCTCGTGTGAAGGTTCCTCCCTACGACGGAACAACATCCTGGTCGGCGTATAGACATCAGTTCCAGACTGTTGCGGCTGCCAATGGTTGGACTGATGAACAGTGTTTGACTGCACTGACGGTGGCGCTCCGAGGTCAAGCACTGTCAGCAATAGAGGCGCTGCCGACTCCGAGTGGTGGTTTCAAGGACCTGCTGGATGCGTTGGAGTCTCGCTATGGAGAGCGACACCTGGAGCACGTGTTCCGCGCTCAGCTGCGTGATAGGGTCCAGCGTTCCGGAGAGGGACTTCAGCAGTGGGCCCTTGAAATCGAGAAGCTCGTCCGCAAGGCCTATCCCAGTGTAGATCCGAAGACGGTGGAAATGAACCTGGTGCAAGCATTCGTCGACGGCATCAGAGATATCGAAGTGAGAACAGCGGTGAGACTTCAACACCACACGTCTCTCAAGGATGCCTTGGCGAACGCTCTAGAAGTTGAAGCTTGCCGCCAGGATACGCGCAAAACTCATCGACTTCGTGAGATTGCGGAAGCAAATGAGGACGTCAAGGTCATTAAAGCACCCGTCGGAAGGAGTACTGGACCGATTTGTTATGGCTGCGGGAAAAGGGGCCATTTGAGATTAAGTTGCCCGCTGAGGAAGGAAGAAAAGAGGCAGGCAGAGGCTCCTGCCGCAAACGTCCAGGGAAACGAGCATTAGCCAGGACCGGGGGGCAGGTGCTGGCTAGAGAGGAGAAAGCCCCGACAATGACCATCTCACAAGCCTGTAACGGGAACAGTTTGGTGATATTGGGCTGTGTCAATGATCAAGACTGTAAGATGACCCTTGATACTGGAGCGTCTAGAACGGTGATCAATCCGGCACTGGTGAAAGCAGCGAATATCAAGTATAGCAGAGATACTAAGTGTCGGCTACTCTCCGCCTCTGGCCAGCGAATACCTGTCCTTGGTGAACTCTCAGTCAGGATGATGGTTGGCGAGACGTCGTATACTCATCAAGTCATTGTGGCTGAGATAATGGATGAATGCATACTAGGACTGGACTTTATGAAGAAATATAACTGCCGGATTGACATAACGAGAGGAATTTTCAAGTGTGGCCAGGAAGAAATCTTTATACTGGGTGGTCCCGTCGGTGAAGTGACATGCTTGAAAACCATCAATATTCCTGCGCGTTCTCAGAAGTTGGTTCCGGTGATGTTACCTGTAGACAGCGAGAAGAAGAGGCATCGTTGTGTGTTGATTGAAGAGACAGGGAAGAACGGGCCAAGGAAATTTCTGACAGCAAGAACTTTGGTTACAAGCAACAAGACGGCAATAGTGAAGGTAGTCAACCTTGACCAAGAAGATGTACAGCTTAAGCGGGGTGAAGTAGTTGGTCAGTGTGAAGAAGTAGTCTGGATGAGGAGCTGTCATTCTCCAAATGGGAAAGTCAAAGTGAAAGTCGATAATTCAACTGTAACTGACTTGTTAAGTGAGATCCAGGATGACTTATCTTACTTGGAGAGGATCAAGGTTAAACAGTTGCTGGTGAAATATGCTGACATCTTCTCAAATGCAGAAGGGGACTTAGGCAGAACATCTTTAGTGCAACACAGAATTGATACAGGGGACGAAAGACCTATTAGACAGAGAGCAAGGAGAATCCCAATCGCTAAGGAGAAAGAAGTTGAAGAATTGCTCGAAGACATGAAAAAGAAGAAGGTCATTAGTCCGTCCTCCAGTCCGTGGTGTTCTCCAGTGGTTCTTGTTAAGAAGAAAGATGGAAGCACACGGTTTTGTGTTGACTACAGGCAACTGAACAACGTGACAAAGAAGGACAGCTATCCTTTGCCAAGAATAGATGACACTCTGGATACTTTGAGTGGCATGAAGTGGTTTTCAACCCTGGACTGCAAGTCAGGCTACTGGCAGGTGGAAATACATCCGACTGATAAAGAGAAGACTGCGTTTTCAACTGGAAAGGGTTTGTGGCAGTTTAACGTCATGCCTTTCGGTCTCTGCAACGCGCCAGCTACTTTTGAAAGGCTTATGGAGTGTGCGTTGGCAGGATTGGTTGGCGAGGCTTGCCTGGTGTACCTCGACGACGTGGTCATAATAGGCAAAAGCTTCCAAGACCATCTCAAGAACCTGGAACAAGTCTTTCAGAAAATTCGTGGAGCAAACCTGAAACTGAATCCGAAGAAGTGCCGGCTGTTTAGAACTTCAGTGAACTATTTAGGACACGTAATCAGCCGAGAAGGAATTCAGACGGATCCGGAAAAGGTGGAAGCTGTGCAGAAATGGCCGACGCCAAAGGACAAAACAGACGTGCGAGCTTTTCTCGGCCTTTGCTCGTACTATCGACGTTTTGTAAAAGGGTTTTCTGAGATCGCCAAACCATTGCATCGGTTGACTGAAGATAAGAAAACCTTCTCTTGGGATGATGAATGCGAGTTATCTTTCAATGAGCTGAAGAAGAGGCTTTGCGAGACACCTATCCTTGGATATCCACAGCCAGAGGGACAGTACATCGTTGACAGCGATGCTAGTAATATGGCTATTGGTGGAGTGTTATCACAGATCCAAGGTGACAAGGAAGTTGTGATCGGATATTTCAGCAAGTCTCTATCTAAAGCGGAAAGAAACTACTGCGTCACGAGAAAGGAACTTCTAGCTGTAGTGAAGACCTTACAGCATTTTTACAAGTATTTGATTGGGAGACCGTTCAAGCTTCGAACTGATCATGCTGCACTGAAATGGCTTCTCCAGTTCAAAAACCCGGAAGGACAGGTAGCTCGATGGATCGAACAGCTACAAGAGTATGACTTTTCTATCGAGCACCGTAGTGGTAAATCTCATGGCAATGCAGACGCGCTTTCACGTAGACCGTGTCCGGAAGACTGTAAACATTGCAGGAAGCAAGAGTCGAAGGAGGAGGTCGTGAAAGTGACTCGAATTTGTCCATTGGATGGATGGGAAACAGAAGCTATGCAGAAGGCCCAAGAAGAAGATGAGAACCTCAGACCCATCATGAAATGGAAGAAGGAAAAACACGATCAACCGGCTTGGAGTGAAGTAGCGTCCACAGGAGTGAGTACGAAAGCTTACTGGGCGCAATGGAACAGCCTGGTTCTGATCAATGGTCTACTGTACCGGAGGTGGGAGAAACCCAACGGTAAAGAAGAGCACCTACAATTGGTCGTGCCCAGAGCCAAGGTTAAAGATGTACTGCGGGAAACACATGACGGTGTTTCGGGCGGGCATCTTGGGGTAAATCGTACGTTGCAGAAGGTTCGTGCGAAGTTTTACTGGCTTCATTGTAGGGACGACGTACAGGACTGGTGCAGGAAATGTACAACGTGTGCCGCGGTGAAAGGTCCGCAGACCCGGAGTAGAGGGGGATTACGGTTGTACAATGTGGGAGCTCCCTGGGAGAGGATTGCCGTTGATGTGGCTGGACCGTTTCCACAATCAGAGTCCGGAAATAAATATTTCATGGTGGTGATGGATTACTTCACTAAGTGGCCTGAAGTGTTTGCCATACCCAATCAAGAAGCAATAACTGTGGCTACAAAACTGGTTGAGGAAGTGATCTGTCGATTTGGCGTGCCCCTGGAGATACACTCTGACCAGGGAAGAAATTTTGAGTCACAAGTATTTCAAGAGGTGTGCAAACTGCTTGGAATGCATAAAACCAGGACGACGCCATATCATCCTCAGTCAGATGGAATGGTGGAGAGGTTCAACCAAACACTGGAGAGACAGTTGGCGAAGATGGTTGAAAAACATCAGAAGGACTGGGACAAACACATTCCATTATTTTTACTGTCTTACCGGTCAGCTGTTCACGAAAGCACGAAGGAAACACCTGCTTTCGTCAATTTCGGAAGAGAGCCACGATTGCCTGTAGATTTGTTGACAGGAGGGTCACCAGATGAGCCGCAGAGTGTAACTGAATATGTAAGCGATTTGAGGGAAAGAATGCAAGATGTACATTCCCTAGTGCGTGAAAATGGTTTACATGCTAGTGAAAAGATGAAAACCAGATATGACCGTAAAGCTAACACGCCGCGTTTCGAAGAGGGTATGCTCGTCTGGTTACACAATCCAACTCGCCAGAAAGGGAAGTCCCCTAAGTTACAAAATAGGTGGGAAGGACCGTACAAGGTGGTCACTAGAATAAACGATGTAACGTACAGAATTCAACGCCAACCTAGAGGGGCTTGGAAAATAGTTCACATCGATCGACTTGCGAAGTACCATGGAAGCAATAATACTCGGGACGAGTATTAATGTAAGGAGGGGGTAATGTTACGACATCTGTTCGCAAGTAGGAGATAGGATTTGCCACTACTAGATAACAGATGGCGTTACTAGTATTCCAATAAGTAAAGGAATTACTAGATGTTTCTCGAATATCGACTTTTCGAGAATGTGGTACTAGAACTTTCTGTAATATTCGCGTATTTGAGATTTGGCATATATAAAGAGCGACGCGTGCTACGGAGTGATTCGAGTGCGAAGAACTAAAGCGAGAACAAGCGAAATACTAGAGCGAAGAAATTAAATACGACAGTGCAGTGATATACGGATTACGGAAATAAGCTTAACGGTGTGGACAGTGTTACTATAACGGAGTAAATTAGTGTTGTTAATTAGTGCGAGTATCGATAGTTAATTATCGATAGTGTTTGTTGTGTTGTTTAAAGTGCGTTATTGGTCAATAAATATAATTACACCTTATTGCACGAAAGTGTGACTGGTATTTATCAAATTAAGAACCCGGTACGTAACAATATAAAGGAATGTTGATAGGTATGTAAACCTCGCGACAAGCTTTTATTATTATATATAAATTGTGTATAATGAGGAGTTGTTAGTATAATCCAAAAGGAATATTTTATTTTCTTCTTTTTAGAGCGTTTAAATAAAAGCTTTTTCTTAAAATGTTTTTTTACTTAATTTTTTTTATTAAAGCCCGACGTTTCGAAAACTTTTCAGTTATCATAGTCTTCCCGTGACCATGATGAACTGAAAAGTTTTCGAAACGTCGGGGCTTAAAAACAATGTAATAACACGCGATTAAAATGTCTGAAAATCAATAGTTGTTTTAACTTTAATAATTGTGTTTGCTATCGAATAAAAGGGTTGAAGAAATACAAAGAATGCACACCGTATTAGGAAAGTGTTTAAATCTGCAGCACAGGTTAACAAAGTTTGTATTCGAACTCATTCAATTGTTAACAATGTGTCATACTAATAAATACCTTTTATTATTTGCTCCACGTTTTGCCGAAACTATTTACCATTCTTTTTGTAGTAACTTAGCAAACTTAAGGTTTAACTTAATACATGCTTCGTATTGCTAATTGGTGGAATAGTAACATGCCTTTTTATAAATCTAAGATCTAGTTGAGTTATGCAACAACATACATACATATACTCACGGCTATAAATCCCCAAAAGGGGTAAAAAGAGCTTTAAAATCAGAAAATTCATTAGCCATTTTTGGATGTTAAGTAAGTTAAGTTAAGGGGAAAAGATTGTGATATTTATGTATCGCTAAAAAAACACTTAAAGCTCCGATACCCTAAGTCGCCTCTTACGATTACCCTAAGGAAGAAATTGGGTAGTGCTATTCTAAGCTGACACGACACAGCAATAACTTACTACAATATTAGACTATTGGCTTGCGATTATAAAACCATATATGAAATTGAGTGAAGGATGGAAACTAATTGTATCGATATATCTCGTTGTATCGGTATACGATCGTGTAAAGTGGCGATCGATAGCCAGTGTCTACCCAAAATGGAAATAATGGCGTGAGTATATGTATGTATGACGGTAATAAAAACATGCCTTAGCACTTTTAGCCATTTTCTCAGTCAATGTTAACACATTCATATGTTTCGTTCATGAAAACCTCACTAATCAATTAAGGGGAAGTAACTAATTTAAACACCGCTCGTACTAGCCGGGCTGGTGTAGAAAAAAATATCTTTCCTTGATTGATTAATGCTTACAAATATTAGCACTTGCCAACACTTATTTCAAAGGAAAGAGATATTTTTTTGTTTCTGTGTTTTTTTGTGTATAATGAATAATTTCCGAAACAATTTAAACCATCTCAAAAAAAAGCTACTAATTTGTAGTGGGGTTGTCCACTAGTGACTTATGATTATGATATACCAAGATTTATTTGTTTAGTCACATTTTCCGACTCGTCAGAGATAATATAATAAAAATATGACATGATACTAATCAATATGAAGCATATTACAAAATCATCTTTTTGAGCTGCGAGATAGTATTTATATTTCCCGTTGGTTGTTATCCAAAGATCTGTTTTATATTGATGGGCTTTCCTACTTATGAATTATTAAATTTGTAAGGAATTGGTTTCAACTTCTTCGACAACAAGATTACCAAATTTATAAACTACAAAGAGGATTGTTTATGCATTCACACAATTACAAATGCAAACATCAGTATTTTACATTGAGCTTTGTTAAATATTTACCAATTGTGGGATAGCAAATTAAATGAAAAAGTTGGACTCATGACAAAGGGAGAGGAGCGATACCTGTATTAGCCGCGAAAATTTGCCGTCACTTTAATTAAACGTTGTTCTATCTACTTTTGATTAAAACAAGACATAAGGACCGGGAAGCCGCAATGTGGATCCACTTTACATTAGTTAAAATAAAATAGATTACTTTACGGCTTCTCCAGTTTTCGCAGTTTTTTCATCATTTAATCTTTGACATTTTCTTTCCTTTTGAAATTATAATCATCATATTATTCCAAGTTATTTACATTGTAAACCTTTTAAACACTCGCGGTTTGTAGACGTTATATCAAATAATCGATATTGATCAACGAAAATATTTTGGAATCACTTTTGTGAAATATTTGCCCGATGTTTCGGCACACCTACTGGTGCCGTGGTCACGGACTGACTTTGTTCTCAGTAAAAGTACAATATATTCGTTGATCAATCCCAATTATTATATATAATTATTTACATTGCTGTGTAGTGCCGTCACTACCCCTATCTGTCCACAAGTGTCGTAAGAGGCGACTAACGGAATGGGGCTTTTTTAAATGGTTTTTGGACGATGCGGTTGAGATCCATCACCAACGATACCTTATTTTTACCATCTTGTCCCATATCAACTTCCAAATGTGGCTGAAAAGTTTTGTAGCTCTGAATCTCTGGCTTTTTTGGATTTGTGGCCGTAAGCGTGTGTATGTATGAATGTATTTAAATGGGTAACGAGGCAATTTACATGAAAAAAAAAAAACTAAATATTTATAGACATAGGAAGGAAGTCCTTTCTAAATATTTATAAATATAGGAAGGAAGATATTCTTTTAATAGGTCATTAGAAATACACAATCTTTTGCATAATGAATGTTAATTAAACCTAAGCATAAAAATTTTGTTATATTCCAAGATTTTCCCAGAACCAACCATTTGTTTTTCCTTTGAAAATTTAAAGAGCATCTAAGTATAATTAAGCTCTAGTCTTTCTTATTAAACATGGAATTCAGAGAGGCAAAACCGCAGAAAACAGCGGGAATTTAATACTGCAATAACACTTTATGCACATGCTCAAAAGGTTATACATGATAAGGATGTATGTGGACTATTATGTAAGAAATAATTTAAAAATTTTGCTGTGGTGTGTCGGCTTAGAATACTACTACCCCATTTCTTTCCATGGGTGATCGTAAGAGGCGACTATATCGGAGCTTTTTAAGCGATTTTTGTGCGACGCGGCTAGAGACCCATCACCAAAACCTTTTACAATCTTTTCCCCACTTAATTTCTAAAAGTGACTGAAGATTTTTTGATTCTGAAGCTCTGGCTAACCCTTTTAGGCACTTATAGCCCTGAGTATGTATTTATATAATTTAAAAATATACTGTTAGTTATCTTGCCATATGGACTAAGTTAGTAACTTCACTATTTCTGAAGATAATATAGGCGTGCGACTGCATCATTTCGAAATTCATGTCATACAGACATTGTTGGTACATTTGTAACAATCTGTTCTGTGGATGGGCATGCCACGACCCTGTTTCAACGTGCATGTTGTAAGGACCATAAATAAAATCAATACAAGTCGAACAACCTCGTCCAAATCAAGTAGTTGTCTACCCATTTATATTATGTAACAGTAAACATGGACTATTTCGTTGCTATTCGAATATTTTTGTATCTACTAGCTGTGCCCGCGACTTCGTTCGCGTGATTGTCGAGAACAAAAGACGTCGTTTAGTTAAGAGTATAGCACCTTTTTGAAATAAAATAAAGAACCAATGAAATCTAATGCGGACACTTATTGTGATGTAGGAACTAATGAGTATTTTATAATGATATTTTATTAATTACAGTAGCCATTATCCAGTTGAAATAATAAAAGGTCGTAACTGTGTGTATCTCATTTGAATTAGTGTTCATTTAGATACAGTTACAGGGTTAGCCAAAGATTATGGATCGCTACCTTGTACGATTCTAGCAGAGCTGCATAATGCATCAATATATTTATAAAGCCCTTTTGTTTTTAACACTTCGGAATTTTGCATATAGATCATATATCAATCCCGCCCGATTTCGGCCACAGCAACTTCTGGTAGCCGGCTATTAAGAGTGTGTTCATGTGCTCTCATGTGACTGACATAGCCAATCTTTCTGACAAATGTTCTATGACGTATGTTGAAAAATCAGTAACCCTCCAATATATAGGTAGTTATTATTGATAGCCGCAGGTGGTCGGTCCTTGAGCTCATCACTCTTTGCTTCGAGCTCATCACGTCTTTTCCTTCCGAAAAGAAATATTAACCGGTTGACAGGAAGGGGGTGAAATTTAAATTACTAAATTTCACTCAAGAAAGAATAAAACAAACGGGGTAAGCTAAATAAAACCGCTCAAAAAAGGTACTTTACTATTATTAGGGTTTACGGTTGTTGGTTGTACTATGATAATACATTGAATTAAATCGATTTATCAATGGCATAATATGCACTGTAATAGCTGTGTAGTGTCAGCTTAGAATAGCACTACCCCATTTCTTCCGGTGGATGTACGTAAGAGGCGACTAACGGTATTGGGGGTTTTTAAGGGATTTTTGGGCGATGCGGTTGGAGACCCATCACCAACAACCTTTATTTGACCATCTTTTCCCCACTCAATTTTCCAAAAGTGGCTGAGGAATTTCTAATTCCTTAGCTCTGGCTACCCCTTTTAGGGATTTATAGTCGTGAGTATATGTATGTATAATATGCAAATATAACTAAATTAAGGTTAGTCACTAAGATCACTACATCATTTTAGTGTTTAAAAAAGTAGAACTTAAAAGATGTCTTATGTTTCTGGTGTTTAATACAAACATACATACATACATATTCTCACGCCGTTAGTTCCCATTGGGGTAGGCAGAGACTATCGATCGCCACTTTGTACTTTACACTTTTTTTATCGCCAATGTGGAAGGTAATGTTAGTAGAGGACGACCTCGGAGGACACATTTGGATCAAATAGAAAACGTGCTCAAAAAGGCAGGTGTCCGCAGTATGAAGAATAAAAGAGCATGTATGAAAAGATTGATGGATGTAAACGAAGCCAGAGAGGTTTGGTGTTTAATGTAGACCAAAATTCAGTTTTTTACTATAAACGTTCACGAAAACTGGTTGTGAAGTGACGTGCATTTGAAGAATGGCTAAGAATTTCAAAATTCTGCTCACCAAATTGGATTTATTAATAGGCAGACTATTTACATAATATATTAATATTAATAAGCCTAATTTAATAAACTAAGTAAAGATGATATTTAAAAGCATTTTAGTTATTTTCATAGTCGGCGAATTCACTTGACATTGGCAGCTTGTATTAATTTCGTCTTGCTTTTTTCCTGTAGCTTCTATTACTTTAACCGACTTTAAAATAAGGGGTTAAAGGGGCTAAAAAAATGCAAAATTTATTTTTGCTTTATTTGATTTTGGTTCTTTATTTTATTTTTGCACAACGCCATCTATCGGACTTTGGATTCTAACTATCAACATTAGTTCTATATTTAGACTTAAGATGTCGTTGCAAGTACTATACTGAATTGCGTAACGTTATATTTTTCTTCTTGAACTCACAAAATTAATCATATCTTTTGATAGAGTGAACAGATTTCGATGAAACAAAAACTAAGTTATACCTCAAGTTACGTATAATTTTTGTATATAAACATTTTCAGCATTGAGTTCGTAGATTTTACGTGGTGTGCGCACAAACAAACATATAAACAGACAAACAGACAAAAATTTAAAAAATAATGGAAATGGGTTCTGTTACTTATCTATTCACACGCTAGCTATTTTTTTTTTCTATTTTTTCAATGTACAAAAATGAATTTTCTACAGATTTATCATATGTATAGATTTTTAAAGAAGCAATAATTTGGTCAGTTTTTATTTGTCAAGGACACTCAGGAATTTTTATTAAATAAAAATATACTAAGTAATTACAAACAAAAATAGTAATACCAAGGCCACTTCCACACGTATATTTAAACATAGTTACCGAAACAAGATATGTTTTTCTGCAAATATCTAGGACATATGTATATGATATGACTTTAGGTAGTTAAACATACTTTTAGACCTGGATCTACAAACTTTACAATTATAAAAATGAATAGGACTGATTCAGAAGAACTTGCTGTGTAGTGTCGGCTTAGAATAGCACTACCCCATTTCTTCCGGTTGGTGTACCTAAGAGGCGACTAACGGTATTGGGGCTTTTAAGGGATTTTTGGGCGATGCGGTTGGAGACCCATCACCAACAACCTTTATTTTACCAACTTTTCCCCACTCAACTTTCTAAAAGTGGCTGAGGAATTTCTAATTCCTTTTGTTTAATGTGTACCTGTTTTTAAAAAAAACATAATTTATTTCTTTTATCAAAGTGTTTTAGTCAAATGACATTTGTACCAATTGCCCCATTTAGTTCGAAAGTTAATAACAATTTAGATTTTTTCGACACTGTAATATAACTTACGTTTATTGGAAATTGGTTATATGGCCGGAACATTTCAAGGAACAGTAATATCATTGGCAACTAGATGCTATTACCGTTAGAAGGAGCTCAAAAATAGGTACTATTCTTAGATAAAAATAAAAGAAAAAGATGCGGCGTGAGCGTACAAATTGTCAACTAAATATGGGCCTTATCGGTTTATCACAACACCGCACTACATCCATACGAACTGATACGAACACACACGACATGACGCAAAGATAAAGATAGAGCGATGGGCTCGTATAGTCTGTCTCTGTCACTTCAACATGTCAGATTTCAAGGATAAAATGGCCGAAATTAATAATATTTTGCTTGTAAATATATTTTTGGTGTATTTACGCATGAAACGTGATTCCCTGTGATTTGTTTTTACGCCTTGAATGATTTGTGTGCACTGAATAAAGGCACAGCCAGGCATTTTAAGCGCGAATTGTATGAAAATTTTACCTAATTTCGATGTCAAAGATTATGTCAGCTCGTCGACTTGAAGTATCGTAGCGGACTAAACTCGACTAAAGCAAACCAAGTACATTGTACTCAGTTTAGTAGGACCACGCGCGGGCAGAGGTTGCCGCATCTTCTTCTTATTGTTTTTATCTAAGGTACTATTCAAGTGTCATTTTCGTCAGGATACATTCAATCTTGAAAAACAATACTAGGTTGGCATGGGACCGTCGGATGCCAATAAAAGGACCGAAGAGAGCAATTGCCTGATTCTCAGATATTACTTATCGTTGAACGATTTATTCTACAAATATCTCAACACGCGTTGCTATGCAATTTGTTATGATTCTTTGAATATACCTGTTGGTTTACCTAAACGCGTGATTGATTCTACACAAAACTGCAAAGGAGTTAGAGTCCTGATTTTGGAAAACTTAAATTGTTAACAATTTTTATTGTTGAAAAAAACATATACATATGCGTTTATACAAATTATATTTTCGCGCGCTGGCATTGTTTACGTAATTTTTCCATAGACTGACATTGTAATTTTTTAATGGTGATTATTCCTCCGTGGTACATCCGATTTTTATTAAAATTGACATAAACCATCTAGACATGGTCCTTGACCACCGTGAAAAATTTCAGGGTTCTGAGTTGAGCCGTTTGGGAGGAGTACGATCACAACGAAATGCAAAAGTCGGGGGTAAATGGAGCTTCGCTCCAATAAATATAAAAATTCAAAATGCAGTTAATGCATTTATTTCAATATTACAAAAAGATGCTCCAAATTTATCTATACGTATTGAGTATAAGCCCCCGTTATTGCTGGGCATGCAAAATGTACGAATTCATAAAAGTCTTTTAATAAATCAAAACCAAGGCACGATGTGTTAAGTAAAATTGGTCCTCGCGATACAGGCTTAGCCTAGTGCGAGGGCAAATGTAAACTTAAATTGTAAATTTGTATTTTTAGTAAATAAAGAAGTTTTTTTTTTTTTTTTTTTTTTATCCTGCGAAACGAGAAGAATTTACGATGAACTGTAAGGAGGCCAGAGTGTTATGCTATACATATATATAAAATTTGAAGAGTTGACGAGTTTCTTACGGGTTCCTCTCAACAAAACACTTTCCGAATCCGAAGTGAACTTAGTATTAAGTTGAAATTTGATATTTCAAAAAACAAAGATTTATCTTTTTACTTTAAAATAAATTATTATTTTATTTTATTTTATAAGACTATAGTGCCCGAGTGGTTAGGTGACTAGCTTCTGGGTCTGGAGGCTGTGGGTTCCAAGCCCACTCAGGACAACATTTATTTGGTAAAAGTAAATGCTGTTTCTTAGTCTTGGATAATATTTATATGCGGTATTATATACACACATCAAAAGTGTCTAGGGATCAACATATTTTCTGCAATAACTTTGTCCTGATTGATATTAATTAAAACTTTCTTTAAGGATTCACCAAATAAAGTGTTTTCGTTTGTCTACAGTAACGATAAACCAAGTAGTCACCTTTGCATTAATAAAGAAATTTGCCATTTCCCTAATAAAAGATTTTTTGACATTTAAACCACTAACATTAAAGTTCGAAAAAAAGACTGTAGTAACAGTTTTCTTTATTATTTTATTGAGTAACTTAAAAAATTTATAATCCGTGTTTCTACCGCGAACACTAACAACACAAGAATATCGGTTTCGCATAACAAAATGAGTTCATCCAAATCACGTCGTGGAATGGCTGCCCATGTCCGTTTCAACAACAAAAAAAAAGGTCTTTTTGCGACTGGATACCCTCCATATTCGGCAAAGCTCTTCTCTATAGCATATCCCATCCACGCTCAATCGGGTTCAAGTCTGGCGACTGAGCTGGCCAGGGCAGGAGCAGCGAGAGTCTGTCTTACAACTCTTGCGGTGTGCGGTCGTGCATTATCATATATTAACTGAAATAAGGGACCGATTTGCTATTGTAGAGGAACGGTGACATCTGATACAATCGTTCAGCATAAATTTGAGCGTTAAGGTTGCCTCTGATCCAAATCAATTCAATTCTTCCGCCGATCCAAATACCCGCCCATACCATGATGATTCCACCACTATAAGGATGGACTTCCTGGCAGGATTTTAATCGCTGTTGGGGTCCAGGGGTTCTCCAGTGTCGTATACGTCCTGTATCCGGTCTCATACCAAAATGAGACTCATCAGGAAAGCAAACGAAACGCCATTGTTCTTCTGCCCAATTTCTGTGTTCAAGAGCCCATTGATATCGAATCCTACGATTGTGCATTGCTATAGGTGGTACCCGTAGCGGTCTTCAGGAATGAAGGTTTACTTCATGCAAGCGGTTTCTGACTGTTTGGACGTTAATTAAGTTCCCTGAAGAGCGATGAAGCCTCACGGCTAACATCATTGCGGTTATTTTTGGAGATCTTCGAGCTATGATTTGAATGTATCGGTCTTGTCTCTGTGTGGTGTAGCGATACTGTCCTCCATGGCGCTCAGCCACGGTACCAGTGCTTCGGTAACGTGTCCAAAGTCGACTAATAACACTCTGACTTGTATTCAGAGCTAAAGCCACAGTACGTTGCCGGGAACCAGCTTCTATCATTACCACGGCTCTGTGTATTTCTTCCCTGCTTAAATGACGTCGCCGCTCTATAATAACGTTGGTTTTAATCAGTAGTAGGGAAACAGTAGCACTAATAATGTTTTCAATGCGTTGTATGTTTTTATAGGGAAAATGTTGATAGCTGATTTTCATCTTTTACTCGAATTTATTTGACAGTTCCTGTTTCATATTATGAAATGCACCAAAAAAGGATCCATATAAATTTATAAAATCATAAATTTATAACAAAGGATTGACCCCTAGACACTTTTGATGTGTGTATTATTAAAGAGTATCGTTAAGTTAATATCCTTTACTACAACTACTTACTTACTTATGGGGATTTTTGTTTTATGCCGTATGTCCTTATATATTTATTTTAAATAGCAACGGTCCAAGACAAGACAATACACCATATAATAAGGAAAGCCATTAAAAGAAAGGTAAACACGACGCTCGTTAACTCAAGTTCCTGCACTTGATTGAAGAGTCTCTACGCGAGACAGTAGTGACCACATTCTCAGCAATGATGTGACTGCGTTTCGGCAACTTATTTTGATATTTTAGAGCAATTTGTAGATAATGTTACTCTTTTATTTTATACTGTTTTAGTTTTTAATATCCGTGATAGATCAATGGGTAAAACACCCGGCTTTCATGTAAACCAAAAAACGGCAATAGACCTGTTCTTTTTTTGAATATATCTTCCGTCGATGTCTGCGGTTTGGGTCTTTTTGGGCCTTTTTTATTTTTCTGTTTATCTATCTTGGAAAAATGGGTTAGGGCTATAAGCCCACATTACACAACTACTAAGTACATAAGGTTCCTAGCAGTCAACTTTTGATCTTGAATGTTATTAACAGTTTGATAAATAACGTATTAAATTACATTTTATCACATTTACAATACAAAATATAGCTGTAAATTACCTGTTTAGTAATAACAATGATGAACAATATGTAGGCATTGATCAACAATCCGATAGCAGATATCACAGTGACAGCCACACTGACAGTCAATGCCAGTGCAGCTTCCTCACTCCTGGAAGTTACATTCATCTCCATTGACACTAAGTGTGTCCCTCGAGGATACACCTGGCAGCCCAGTCCAGTTGTGCTCTCTTCATCACCTCACTGCTGCCGCTGGGCTCCATACTATCATCTTATGGATCTGCAACGAAAGGCTTAGAATGAGCATTTTGGAGATATGCATCAAGTAAGTATATATGGGCACATAGCGCCAAAGGATAGAGATATAAGAAGGCATGGTCAAGTGCGACTTGATCGCCAGTATAGGGTTTTATAGTAGTAAGTATAGGTTGGGGAAGAGATATACTATGAGACATACATGCATATTCTCACGGCCGTAAATCCAAATAAAGGTAGTAGCTTCAGAGCTAGAAACTCCTCAGCCAAATTTGGAAGTTAAGAGGGGACAAGTTGGTAGAAATAAAGTATCGTTGGTGATGTTGATGACCGTATTACCCAAAAACTCTTTTGACACCCGTGGTAAGAAAGGGGTAGTGACATGCTAAGCTGGTACTTCGAGGCAACATATACCTTCAGAATCATTAAAAAAAATATGTTTTTCATTGCTTCTGTGTAAAACTAATATAGATACATATACATACATATACTCACGCCATAATTTCCCATTGGGGTAGGCAGAGACTATTGATCGCCTCTTTGTGCGATTCTGGCACACCTCTTTAGCTTCGTTTACATCTATCAATCTTTTCATACGTGCTCTAAAAACTAAAACTAAAAGATTCAAACTAAAACTTTTTGTTTACATTGGGGCACAATAGAAATTTAACAGCATGTATATATTATGCATGCATGGCTGAAAACCTTTGGTTACTACGTAAAACTAATTTCCTCATTGCCAAACTTACGCCTGACCGATTAATCGTTGTAATTTATGCCCTAACATGTTCGGTACCGTCTAAAAATTTTAATTAGTCCAATTGTTCCTTTTCTAATCTAAACTTTCCGAAATTAATGTGATCTTGCAGCGGAGCCCTTATAAAGAGAATATTTATTCCATTCATTCCATTAGGGTATGTGTTAAAAAAGATAAATTATATCTATTATTATCTAATATACATAATATAAATACAAGAAAGTGTCATAAGACGGACGTACAGTTTTTTTTCTAACTAAGTAACTTTTATTATTTGGTTACTATATTAAATATACACATCTATCTATACTATAATAATACTGTACCGAGGTAAAAACTGTAGGTACATTAAAGAAAAAAAAATTAGAACTAGTGGAATATGTTTAATTTACGATACTGAAGACAAAATTGCGCTTTTTGAAAAAAATGTCTGTCTGTCTATCTGTCTTTCTGTATGTATGTCCGGTCATCACGTTAATTCCACCAGACGGATCTTGGTCCAATTTGGCATAAATGTAGCTTATACACCTGGCCAACATATAGGATATCATTTATCCCGGATTTTATAAGGGTTACCAAAAAACATCAAAAAATTATAACCTTCCGAACCAAATCGTTACTAATGTAATATATTGTATACTAGATGGCGCAAGTAGTTGCTTTCTACATCGCGGTATGTTTTTTTCTCAGACTAAACTTTTGTGACAGTGCGAAGTCTGTCTAGTAGTATGTTTGTAAAAAATATCATATTACAATCTTACAATGTATTTTAGAACTGCCATCTCTGACTGATCGGCTACAAAACAAACTCTCACAAAATCACCAACGGTCAGTGCAGTGTTGGGGGCAGCACCGGGTGTCCACCGAAGCGCCAAATTGCTATCTATACTTACTTAAGATATTCTAATTTTAAAACTTAGAAACTTGGTACAAAATGGTTTGTTTCATGATTCTTATGAACAATTAAAAAGGGTTTTTGAAACGCGCCCCCTAAGGGGTTGAAATATCAAGTACATATATAAGGGGAACCCCCTTGCAATGTTGCAATAAACGTGTTTTTTCGAATTTGTATACTTTTTATTAAAAACGGTAAGAAGTATGGTGATAGTATGAAAACTTTCGTGCGTAAGTGAGACTCGCACTTGGCCGGTAGTATATCAATTGCCTGGCTAGATCAACCAATGTAAAAATAAATTAAATTAAAGAAACCTTTATCTTGTTTTTTATAGCAATACAAAGGATTTAAAATGCAAAAATAAATGGAATTTCACAAAACCAATTGAACTACAAGCTGCATGAAATCATTAAATATCGCTCGTTTTCTGTTTTGTTTGATCCGTGCTATACCTTAAAGTTCGAGAGAAGTACAAGACGGAAAAGTCATTACATCTTTCTAGTGGGTTAGTTTACTGGCAAATGCGAGAGTCTTTACTATTTAACCTAAACTTACCTATACTCACGGATATAAATCACAAAGAACCATTCGTCAACTCGAAAAAGGAACGTGAAGATGTAATAAAAAAAACCTACATTACATACATATACTCACGCCATTAGTACCCATTGGGGTAGGGAGAGACTATCGATCGCCACTTTGTAAGATCCTGATAAACCTCTGTAGCTTCGTTTACATCCATCAATCTTCTTATACATGCTCTTTTATTCTTCATACTTCGGACGCCTGCATTTTTTAGCACACTCGATATTTGGTGCAAATGTGTCCTCCGAGGTCGTCCTCTATTAACATTACCATCCACATAAAAAAATAGGATGTATGATCGTTAAATCTGTCTTAAACAATTTTCCTACATATCCACTTTAAAATCTGTTTGTACGAGTATGTTATTTTTGCGAAGTAAGCTAAAGCAATTCTCTGAAAGCCTTTTGAATAATGTATTGTTGTCAAATAACATACAGTTCCTTCAGAAAATATTTGTTACTACAATAAAGGTATCTGCAAAACATTTTAAAGGTACAGAAGATATCTATCCTCTTAGCGAAATTGATAGTGCGTTTTATTGCACTATGTTTTGTACATCTTCTTGTCATTATAGTCTGACTTAAAATGATTATCAAAAAATCAAATCAAAATATATTTATTGCAGTTTCAAGGTTTACAATATTTATAAAAAAGGTTGGGGCTACCTTGTAAGTAATTTAATACCTGTGCCAGATAAACCCCGCTCTTCCTTAGTAACATTTAGTTTACAGTATCGTACTACAATTTCATTTTAGTATATAAATCCAAGTTTTACATTTTACTTAAAAGTTAAATTAGATTTTATAAAAAGCAGGACATATGAATAAAAACAAACTTTTCTATCCTGAAAAGTTCATGCATGATGGCAAACAAAAATTACAATAATAAACTCAAAAAAACTAATACTATTAAAAAAAAAATAACTATTTTTTTTTATTATTATTTTTGTACACAAGATAAATTAAAACAAGAATAAAAAGATAACCTAAACAGTAAAGAAATATATAAAAGAAATATAACATTTTTAGAAGTATAAAATTGTATATAAATTTGTCTGTATAAATAATTTTACTTTAAAATAAGCATAAAATTGTATATAAATTTTTCTATGTAAATAATTTAACTTATGCTTTTTAATAATGTCTCAGTTTGTTCGTAGTATTTAGTAGCTAACCATTCTTTTAGTTTATGTTTGCACTCATTATATGTAGTAGGATGAATATTAATCTCTTTGTTAATGGTATTATGGAGGCGAGCAGCTAAGAATGTATATTGCCTGCTCGCAAATGTTGTTTTGATGAGCCCTGTGGTTATTGCAACATGTTTAATTCTTTTATCCTTTAAATTATTATTGAACGGTAGAGATTTATGTATCCTCAATACAGATTTTAGAATATAAAGTCGTCTCACAGATAGTTGCTCGGTAAGAGCGTAGAGGTCTTGGGTGGAGAATTTATATGGTTAATAATACATGACTTTATGTACAGCTCTTTGAGATCTTTCCCCCACCCCCAGCTGGTATACAGTAGCTTATAACTGATTGTGCTAGTGCAGTATATATTTGATTTAGAAGAAAGTTAGACGCAATATTCCTAAGGCTTTTAAATATCCATATAAGTTTTCTAACTCTCTTCATAACCATCTCCATGTGAGTATGCCAACTCAATCGTTGATCCACCACGACACCTAAGTATTTAATGTGTTCTATTTTGCTTATTTGTTCACATTTGCAGCTTACATTATTTTCACACCAGTTATGTAATTTAATTTCAAACTGAGAACTTGGTTGGGTGCTTTTGTTATTTGTGAAACAGATGTAATTAGTTTTTGTCGCATTCATTGTTAGCAAATTCAAATTGAGCCATTTTCCTACTCTACTCAATGTGGTTTCCGTAAATGATTTGAGACGATCCCAGTTGTCTTCGAATAGAACTATCGCCGTATCGTCAGCATAAGAAAATATCTGACCATTTTTCATGTTCATGTCGCATAAGCTGTTAATATATATTAAAAACAGTATTGGGCCAAGAACTGAGCCTTGCAGTACTCCATAAGTTATTTCTAGTTCTTGACTTTCAAATTCTCCTATCCTAACAGACTGTGTGCGATTATTGAGATAATTTGTAAATAAATTCAGGGCTATATCTCTTATTCCAAGTCTTTCCAGTTTTTGAAGAAGGATTGGGACTGACACCGTATCAAACGCCTTTTTAAGGTCTAGGAACACAGTGATACACTTTTTTCTTCTATCAACTTGCTTAGTTATAAATGTAATTCAATTACTGCGTCTTCTGGTGATTTTCCGTGTCTAAATCCAAACTGTTGAGATGATAGTAGATTATATTTATTGAGGTAATTAATAATACGAATTGAGATATTTTTTTTTAGGATCTTTGATATAGCTTGTAAAACAGATATTGGTCTGTAGTTGGAGATATGATTTCTATCTCTTCCCTTAAACACTGGTGTTATAATTGATCTTTTAAGTGCATTGGGGAAGATCCCCTGTTGAAAGCATTGGTTTATCATATGTGATAGGATCGGAGTAACTAAATAGTCAGCAAATTTAAAAATTTTTGTTGGGATTCCATCCCATCCTGGAGCACTTTCAGATTTAAGTCCTTTTAGGACAGATCTTACTTCCATGGGATCGGTATCTGTCTCCGTTATATACGGACAATTTAAATTTACACATCATTTAAACTATACACAGTAGTAGATAAACAAGTTTCACCAATTTTTAGTTTCAGACACGTTATTTTCATCAATTCTAACTAACAACTACATGTGGCGCTGCTGTTAGGTGTGTTCCAAAACTTTTGCCCGAATACTTACTAAAAAGCTACTAATACCTACCAACCCTTTAGTTGTAACCTACGGTAACATTGTAGAGAAACAAAAATACATACATACATATATGTACTCACGGCCATAAATCCCAAAAAGGGGTAGGCAGAGCTGTAGAGCTAGAAACTCTTCAGCTACATTTGAAAGTTGATAGGGGACAATATGATAGGAATAAAGTGCCGTTAGTGATGAGTCTCCAACCGCAAAAACCCTATACCCTTAGTCGCCTCTTACGACACCCGTGTGGGTAGAAGAAAGGGGTAGTGACATTCTACGCCGCCACTACACGGCAACTCACAACAAATAAACTCCATAGCAATCAATAAATCACTATAAACAGCACAGTCTATAGAAGCCAAGGACGAGTAAAAACAAAATTGGTTCAATACTAAATGATAAGTGGTTTTGTTTCTAAATAAAGAGCTTATTTTACGGTCTCGATCGACCTATATTGTCTTTGCTCGCCCTCAAATATTCGTATTGAATAATTTAATAAGCTTCTTTTAAAATGTTGTGATTTTTTATTATTAGATTCGTATTTACTATTATATTGAACCTACTTACTTATATCCACGTTCACGGTAGGCAGAAACTATAAATCGCCATTTTACACGGTGCTGAAAAATCTTTCTTGCTTCCATCTCTTTCAATGTTTTATACGAATTCCCCGTTTTTTTTTTATAAAAACAAAGAGAGACGTTGTTTCACAATGTCACACTAGTATATATCTTTAATTTCAACAAATTATCTATAACATATATGTAAATAATAAGAAATGGACTAGTGCGAATATAAGTTATCATATTTAAATAACAAAATATTTATTATTTTTTATTATGGCTGTATGAATTGCAAAGTTAGTTTTCCAGTTTACCAAATGTGCTATATTTCAAAAACTGCTGAATCTATCCTGTTCAAACTAATTCTCATTAAAAAATTGTGGAGGGAAAGGGAAGATTTTCCGCCAGGCGGTGGTATGCCTGGGGACCGCGGTCCAACTACTACGGACGTATATTGCTTGGTTACGTGCTGCTGTCGAATGTGATTCATCTTACACTGTCAGCGTTTCTATGTAGTGCTCGTCATTGTGTACTGATAGCGCGTCGCTACAAGTTCTTAGTAGGAGATCAGTAACCGGTAGGTGGTAGAGTTTAGGAATAAAAGGAGAAATGTGATGCATAGGAACAAAATAAAGTAAGGTTTTTAATTCACATATAAGCCTTAATGGAGATATTATTTTAGCAGGTGCATTCGCAAAGCTGTAAAGCAAATACGAATATTTACATTGCTTCCATAATATGTGGCTGAGGAGTATATAGTATAAGCTCTGGCTACCCCTTTTTGGGATTTATGGCCGTGAGTATATGTATGTATACATACATACATGTATGTCAATAACATAAATACAAGGCAACAGCAAAATGCCTCGTCAGTTTTGCATAATCTTTGTATGAGTGACAAAATAATGATTGATTTTAATGGAAAATGTGCTATATGTCAAATTCTGCTAACTGCATCCGGTTCAAACAAGATCTACAAGCTATATGCATTTAGATTAATCAATATCTTATTCAAAAGTAAAAACGGAAGGGGTAATTGTGAAACTGATGCATAAATATAAACATATACTCAAAGCTACAAAACCCAAAAAGGAAAGCCAGAGCTTCAGAATTATACATTATTTAGCCACATTTGGAAGTTAAGTGGGGAAAAGATTATAAAACAAATGTTGTTGGTGAAGGCTCTCCAACCGCATCACCCAAAAATCACTTAAAAAGGCCCGATACTCTAGTCGCCTCTTACGGTCACCAATGGGAAAACATGGGGTAATGCTATTCTAATCTGATACTTCAAAGCTAAGTTGGATAATAGAAAAAAGAATAAATATAAAGGATGTTTGGCGCTACTAAAATTGTTATATAATAAATTGAAATTCCATAGCTAAGCTACACATCCTAGTCTGACGTCCCGAGGGAAAACAACCCAGTCTGCAATCTCCTTGTTTATTCTTACACATGAAATATTCATTGTTTGATTGCAATGCGCGTTTCTACACACGCGGTGGTGTGTTAAGCAGAGTTTACGCTTACATAACTGGCAATCTAAACTCGAACTCAAAAGTTCACGTTGTATATCCCCGAAGGGGTTGGCTGAGTTGCTAATACTTCTGAACGGCAGGCCTATTACCGTTTTTGTACGAATACATTGTTACATGACTAAGTACAATTTAGCCACGTGGGTTTCCTCACAATGTTTTCCCTCACCATGAATACCCGCTGAGCTATGATGGTTGCCGAACTGGCAATCTACTCCGAGGGGAATATTGTACTAACCATTCGGAGCCACTTTTAAACCGAAAGCTCAAAAACTATCCCACATTAACCTGTAATACTTGTATATCGCTTGTAAATCAAGACTTGCAAATACACATGTGCTTCGAATGAAATAAACACACCTACAATGTTGAATCAACAACAGCAGGGGATTTGTTTGATACTATCAAGAGACAATGTGTACTCATTATTTAGAAACAATTTACTTACACTCAGGAGGGAGATGAAGAAAAAACTAGGAAAATAAGAAGTAACTGAGGATTAAGAATCGAACCAATATTTTTTCGATCGTTTTTTTATACTCTAATATCGCTTGGTCAATTTAAGTTCTAGTTTATAATTAAACAAAAACACAACGAACCTTTGTGTTACAGAGAAAACCACGTTAAAAAACGCGCTTGATAACAACATTGTCATTAGGTAATATTGTTTGATAGATGAGGACTTCACATGACTGGTTGTTGTGTAGATCTTTGGGAGTCTATGTCCAGCAGTGGACGTCTGTTGAAAGAAAGAAGAAAGAAAGAAAGACGTTTATTCGCCATGTGTGGCACAAAAAACATACAAACAAAAAGTAATAATATAAATAATAACTATTAAAATAACACAATATTAAATATGAAAAAGAGAGGAATCCAAACAACTTAACAAAAAAACTAATTAATAACATAATTAATAACAAACTAATTAATACTTATTCTAAGTCCTTTGCGCCACTGCAACAGCGAATTGTACTGACTCAGCATTACGTTGTGAATCGTTTGACTCCCAACACTGATTTTCAGTCAGTACCACTGTTGGCTGGTGATGATGCTAGCGCGGATCCATATGGGCAAGATGGACATGCCCACAACCCTAGTCGACCTACAACTTCACACTTCTAGAGTCGGCTGATAGGATGATGATAACTAACACTATGGCCAAGCGATTTTTAGGTACCTATGCCCACAACCTTTTTTGAAGGCTGGATACGCCCCTATGTGGGCAAGATGATATTGTAAGAAATATAGAAAAAGGAATGTTGAGATAGTTTGGGCACATAAAGAGGATGGATCACAGTAAATTGGTGAAAGAGATTATAGAGCCAATGTGAAAGGTAATGTTGGGAGAAGACGACCTCGGAGGACACATTTCAATCAAATAGAAAATGTGCCCAAAAATGCAGGTGTCCGCAGTATGAAGAATAAAAGAGCATGTCTGAAAAGATTGATGGATGGGAACGAAGCCAGAGAGGTTTGCCAGGAACGTACTAAGTGGCGATCGATAGTGTCAGCCTGTCCCATTGGGACCTAATGGCGTGAGAATATGTATGTATGTATGTATACGCCCCTCTGTGATAATATGCAATCATATGGAGGTTATATATTATAGTTGATTTAAATTATGATTTAATTTTGATAACTCAACGACTAGTTAAAAAATAATCACCAAGTTTAGTTTTTGCTTATTACTTATAATAAGGGATAAAAGTTTAAATTATATGGTCTTAAATTTTTACGTTTTACCTTTTTTTTCTTTGAAGCTAATGAAGCAAAATTGAGTTTTTTATGACACATGACACATGAGCTGTCTATGTACGGTTTTTTTCAATCCTTTGAGAAGATACCTGTCTGCATAATTCGGTACTTCGGGGATAGAAAAGCTCGGAGTTAAGTAGAAACGATTTCTCTATGTAACCTTGGCAAACACTTACGTATTATTACACTGAAGTACTATTTTCCGTTTTCTATGTTGTAAAATATAAATTACATCACTCACTGCTATAAATCCCAAGAAGGGGTAGCCAGAGCTAAGGAATTAGAACCACAAATTCCTCAGCCACTTTTGAATAGTGAAAAATATAAATTCCAAATGTGATATATAATTTTTGAGACTGCTTAGTCCTTTGCTTGATTAATTCATATTTATTCTAATCAGAACTTTACAATAGTCTTATTTTATATATTAATTATAGAGGGTGAAGTTATTGAACATTAACTAAACCATTAAGGTTGTATACGCCATTGTATATTTCGCCGTGTAGTGTCGGTCGCAGTGTAGTGTCGGCTTAGAATAGCACTACTCCCTTTCTACCGATAGGTGTACATTAGAGGCACTAACGGTTTTGGGGCTTTTAAGGGATTTTTGGGCGATGCGGTTGGAGACCCATCACCAACAACCTTTACTTTTCCATCTTTTCCCCACTCAATTTTCCCAAAGTGGATGAGGAATTTCTAATTCCTTAGCTCTGGCTAATATGTGTGTAAGTATAAAAAATCCGAAATGCTAAATATTATATTTATTTAGTACCTTTGTCAGCTTTGAATAGCATTTATCCAGTTGTGTTAACACATTTGTGTAAACATTTTGTGTAAACCGTTATAATACAGCGGTACTAAAATGTAACGAGAATGTCGCACTTAGTATGTAAGTAAGAGGCGGTATGAGAAAACCAACTCCCCAGCAGTGTCCTGCGGATAACGTTGGGAGCAGAACTTAGCCTTTTTGTTGCCTTCTGTATTTAATTCCTATTATTTTTAAATGTTGTTTTGAGTTTGGTGACAATTAAATATATTTTATCTTTATCTATTAATCAAACTCAAAACGTTATATCCCTGAACTAGTAGGCAGGGTTACTAATACTTTTGGACATCACGTGACATTGTCACCTGGTGTTCTTCAGAGTAGGGTGTCCACGTTTGCTGGGACCGTGTACTCACGTGATAGGGGGCAGGGCTATCACCGTTGTTTACGAATATACTGTCAAATGATTTGTCAGACATTCGGTGAAACGTATGAAACCCCTATTCATATGGGGCTGGAAACCCATCTACCTGACCCATTACAGACTACTAATAACTAAAGAACTGAGAGGCGTACTTAGCCATGTGGATTCCCTCACGGTTTTTTCCCTCACCGTTAACAACCATGATAATTAACCGCAGTCAGTTAATTATTGGCTGTGTAGTGTCGGCTTAGAATAACACTACCCCATTTCTACCCGTGGGTGATCGTAAAAGGCGACTAAGGGCATAGGGGCTTTTAAAGTGATTTTTGGGTGATGTGGTTGGAGACCCGTCACCAAAAACATTTATTATTACCATCTTTTCCCCAATCAACTTCCAAAAGTGGCTGAGGAATTTCGCATTCCAAAGTTCTGGCTACCCCGTTCAGGGATTTATAGCCGTGAGTATATGTATGTATTTCAGTTAATTAATGACTTTGGAAAAGACGAATCGGTGTAGGCACGACCGGGATGTGAACCCCCATCGTCTGCACGATAACCCGTGTTCTACCAACTGAACTATCACGATTATCTATCTATTCATGGGGTGTCATACGTTTCACCGAATGTTGCAAGAAAATATATTTAAGTGGTACGCCAGCTCGTAAGTACGTGAAGTCGAAAACTACCAGCTGGGCAAGCACGAGCACTATTTTATCGACACGATAACGGTTAGAATGAGATGGCAGTATACGATACTAAGTAAGTGCGTAAGAGATGGCTGCTTTATCCCACGCGATAACTAGTTTCAACACGGCTCGTGCCTGTCCTGCAGCTCTAAAAACGGTGTCGCGAATCACGCTACATCAAAAATCATTTCGTTTTGTCAACAGAATTCGATATAATCGTTTTGTTTGAGAAACATATTATATTGAATCTTGTTATCAGATTAATATTAAACATCGAGCTCGCCCTATTGGTGACACGTATGACACCCCTATTCATGTGGGGCTTGGAAGACTACTAATAACTAATTAGTGAAAGGCGTTCACCACATCTGATAACCATACAACACATACATACATATACTCACGGCTGTGATTCCCTAGAAGGGGTAGCCAGAGCCAAGGAATTTTAAATTCCTCAGCCACTTTTGGAAGTTACGTGGGGAAAAGATGGTGAAATAAAGGTTTTTGGTGATGGGTCTCCAACCGCATCGCCCAAAAATCCCTTAAAAGCCCCAATACCGTTAGTCGCCTCTTACGTACACCCACCGGAAGAAATAGGGTAGTGCTATTCTAAGCCGACACTACACAGCACATTTTTTTTATAATATAACAGTAACAGGATAATTTAAAAATGACGTGTAGTGCTCAGAATATAACTACTTCATCACTCCTAGAGGATGTTGTTCGGTAACTTACGGGTACATTTTATGAGATTATTGCACGATATGGCTGGAATACATGGCTATGTATGTAAGTTGGCTAACAATCCCTTAATTTACTATCTTTTCCTTTTAAGCTCCCTGCGGCTCAGTAAATGTTACTTTCGAGACTTTATTCATCATATTTTGGATTACAACCGTGAGTTTATGAGGTCATTACTTTGACCAAAAAAAATATTATTGACTTGTAGAAACACAACCGTGACAGCTCAGTGGGAAGAACACCACTTGTAGTCCTCATATCGTGCAGACGATAAGCGTTCAAATCCCGGGTCGGGCCTACACCAATTTGTCTTTTTTAAAGTCAAATATGTGGTTAATGTTTGGTTATCATGAAACAACAATACGCTGAGTTAGCAACCCTTTTGTTGCAAGGCTTTTTAATTTTTATCTGGTTTTACTGGTTTGCCGTGTAGTGTCGGCTTAGAATAGCACTACCCCGTTTCTACCGATGGGTGTACGTAAGAGGCGACTAACGGTATTCGGGCTTTTAAGGGATTTTTGGGCGATGCGGTTGGAGACCCATCACCAACAACCTTTACTTTACCATCTTTACTCCACTCAATTCTCCAAAGGAGGCTGAGGAATTTCTAATTCCTTAGCTCTGGCTACCCCTTCTAGGGATTTATAGCCGTGAGTATATGTAATTATGTATGTATGTTTTACTGTACTTGTTATTTGTTTTTGTGTTTAAGTGTTGTAAGTTTGTATGCAACGAATAAATATTTTCTCTTCTTTTATTTTTCTTTTTAAACCCGGCTACGGCTAAGTTGTATTTTACTAATAAATAAAAGATAAATAAATCATGAGGTTTTCATGAACAAAAAGATTTAAATTTCGTTGTATTTTGTCATGTGACAGTGAAATTGTACACAGCGGCAATAGGCCTACTCCCACAGGTGTGTAAACTGTCCAAGCAAAACGTGGGTACTCTGAACACCAGGTGAACGTGTCACGTGATGTTCAAAAGTATTAATACCTCTGCCAACTACTAATATACGGCGTGAACTTTTGAGATTGAGTTTCTACAAATGATTCGGTTATAAACTGATGTCAAATTTTATTGTTTTAACCTTTACAATTACAAAATATTTACAATCATGGTATAAAAATTAAATCTATACTTATAATAAATCTGTAGCGAGGTCAATTCTGTACATGAAATATATTTTCAAAATAACTATCAGGTGATGATTAAGGATCGATACTGATGCCAAAAATGCAATCAGTAAAGTTTTTGTCTGTCTGTCTGTATGTGTGTCTGTCGGTTTGTATGTTCCTTATGGAAACAAAAACTACTCGACGGATTCAACCGAAACTTGGTACAATTACTCTTCATTATCCTGGGCAGGTTATAGTATACTTTTCAGCAGAGTAGTAAAGGGGAATTTCGGGAAATTTTGGGAAAACGGGAGAAGTTACTCCATTTTTTAAGCTTCCGTCGCGTGTGCAGCCTTAATGGTTAAACTTACATAGAAATCATGTATGACGGAAAAAATCTGCATAAAATTATCTAAAAAAAATCCGTCACAGTTTATGTCTATCTTTTACGATTGACTCACAATAAAACGTGTAATTCCTGATAGCTTAGCAGTTCGGAACATTCTGATTATATTTGTTTACTCTCACGTTTGTAAACCTCTCACTCATCCCTAATTTTAAAAAAAAAAATAGTAAAAAAACTTTTTAAGAAAAAGCTTTTATTTAAACGCTTTAAAAAGAAGAAAATAAAATATTCCTTTTGGATTATACTAACATTTCCTCATTATACACAATTTATATATAAAAATAAAAGCTTGTCGTGAGGTTTACATACCTATCAACATTCGTTTATATCATAATAATTTGTGGCAAATCGAGCGACAAGCTTTTATTATTATATATAAATTGTGTATGAATATTTTATTTTCTTCTTTTTAGAGCGTTTAAATAAAAGCTTTTTCTTAAAAAGTTAATTAACTTAACTTAACTTAACTTATTTTTTTTTACTTTTTAGTTATCGCTGGTTTCAAGTTATTATTACTCTCAAAATGCCCTTTCATTTGATACCCATATTGTAGAAGTAGAATAAAGGTAACTATTCCGCCATCCTGCATGGTCCGCCATATTGGATTCAGAATGATGTCATATTCTTTTTCTAGTCACTCTTAACAAGCCCTTTCATTTGATACCCATATTGTAGAAGTAGACTAAAGGTAACTATTCCGCCATCCTGCATGGTCCGCCATATTGGATTCAGAATGACGTCATATTCTTTTTCTAGTCACTCTTAACAAGCCCTCTCATTTGGTACCCATATTGTATAAGTGGATTAAATATAACTGTTCTGACATCTTGTATGATCCGCCATATTGAATTTAGAATGACGTCACATATCTTATCATATATTGTCATCCAAACAAAATGCGTCCACAAAATTTCAGCACAAACGGTTGAATATATCTACTTCAAAATTGAGTTCAAAGATTTCACCCGAACACACAAATATACATACATTGCAAGTTAAATAAAAGCTTTTAATAAAAAGGTAACATTATTACCTATTCAATAAAAAAAGAATCATAGAAATCGGTAGACAAACACCGAAATACACTGTTTAGGGAGTGCTATAAATTAAATAAATTGAAAACATTGCGCTGAAATTCACAATGCTTAAGCAGGAACTGAAGAAAGAAACCTCAGATATTTAAAAAAACAGCGCTACCGTTCCACTAGTTAAAACTAAATATATACATTACAAACGAAAAATTTCGTTTCATCGTTCTCGGTGTAGGGTAAAGAGCTTATTCCATTTGTCTGAATTCAGACGTCTGAAAGCGCGTGCGTTAAACTGGCGTACAAATGGAATAAGCTCTTAACGTGCCCAATATGCTAGCAGCATTTCCTCTTTGGATGGCCAAGCTAATGCGTTTGCTAATTGTTTTAGGTCCACTAATAAATTAACTTAAAAAAACATACTGTTAAAATCAGTTGTGTCATTTTCATTCGACCAATCAAGTGAGGAGTAAAACAGTCCATTCGACGCAGCTTAACGAGGTTCATTGTGGATTCCTGGGAGACCTTATTACATAGCGTATTCATATTTCATTTGTCATTAACCCGAATTCATCGGTCACTTTCATATTTGGGAATAATGGTAAATATTAGATGGGCATAAGTTATGCACATTCATATATCATGAGCGTAAATTAATTGAACATAACAATTTATGGTTTACGTTTAAATTACTTACATTTTTATACTCACGCCATTATTTTCCATTGAAGTGGATAGAGACTATAGATCGCCACTTTTTACAATCTTGGCAAACTTCTGTAGCTTCGTCCACTTCCATCAATATTTTAATACATGCTCTTTTATTATTTATACTTCGGACGCCTGCCTTCTTTTGGTTAAAAGTATGTCTATAATATCTTATATTACATCACAGCTACGAATCTCAAACAGGGGTAGCCAGAGCCTGGGACTTTACAAATCCTGAGCCATTTTTGAAAGTTAATAAGGGAAAAGATACGACCGTGATAGCCCAGTGGGTAGAACACCCGGTTAGCGTGCAAACGACTAGTGTTGAAATCCTGGGTCGGGCCTACACCAATTTGTCTTTTCTAAAGACATATGTGTGGTTAATTTATCATGGTTATTAACGGTGAGGGAAAACATCGTGGGGAAACCCACAGTGCTGAGCTGTACTTAGTCATTTGACAGTGTACTCGTACAAAACGGCGATAGGCCTGCCCTCTATCACGTGAGTACACTGTCCATGCAAAACGTGGGTATTCTGAACACCAGGTGACAAAGTCACGTGATGTTCAGAAGTATTAGTACCTCTGCCAACCCCTTCGGGGATATTCGGCGTGAAAGTTTATGTTATGTTATAGAAAAAGATAAGAGTCTTTGGTGACAGGTCTCCAGCCAAATCACCCAACAGCCACTTAAAAAGCCCCATACCCTGAGTCATCTCGTGGGCCTACGTGGGTTCAAATAGGGTAGTGCTATTCAACGCTAGCACTTCACAGCTATTTCTTATATTAAAACTATTATTTTTAAAATATATTACAGTACTAATAGTTAAAGAATAAATAAAGGAAAGAAAAATTTTCGACACAGGCGGGGATCGAACCCACGACCTCGGGTAAACGCCCCGACGCTCTGCACACTGAGCTACCGTGTCAGTTGGCTGCCAGTGCGAAATTCTTCTATCCTTTATTTGTTTTACACGTTTAAGTAGTGTTTGCGTTTCCTTCCTCCGAATTATTACTAATTCGAAAGGTAGAGCAAAGGCAGAGCGTCGGGGCGTTTACCCGAGGTCGCGGGTTCGATCCCCGCCTGTGTCGAAAATTTTTCTTTCCTTTATTTATTCTTTAATTATTAGTAATAATCCCCACATGAGGTTTTCATGAACAAAAAGATTTAAATTATATTACAGTACTGTTAAATATTAAACAGCGTTTAATTAAAAATACCAGGAAGAAGTCGCCTTGTAAGTGGAGTGGTAAATTAATGTAGATTCTAAAACAAATCACTAATACTTTATGTTGTGCTGTGTCAGTAGGCTTAAAATTGCACTGCCACGTTTCTTTACGTATATATCATAAGAGGTTACTTTAATCACCAACCAATTATACTATTTCTTCCTCACTTATCTTTCGAAAGTTACCGAGGTTTCAAAAGTGCTACTCACTTTTGGGATTTACAGCCGTGAGTATAAGTTAATTTTCATCTGTTAAGTTAAGTCGCTTTTCATAGTACTCAGTTGCACGCTCAATACCGTAAATACCTATAAAATTGAAATAAGGCAGGGAGTGGCGTAAAACAGTGACGTCAGACTGCAATATGGAGATTGCAAGGGATTGAATTTCACCTGTCTATATTTATTACTAGTGGATTTCTTCAGCTTTGCACTAGTAGTGTTATTCTTTTAAATATCTAAGGTTGCTTTAATCACTGGTCATCCCTTGAAAGTAGAAAGTATAAAGCCCAAGTTTCTTCGGAATGTTGTAAGTTTTTGATCATTAAATAATAATAGTCGGTCAGCGGTTTCAGAATCTATATATTACAGCAAACACAGAAACAAATTTCTCCTCTTTATCATAAGTACAGAAGACATAAATGGTTTTTATAAATCACAGAACAAGAAAAAAATAAAAATAGTTTTTCGTTATTAATTTTATGAGAAAACCTTTAGTAGCTACTTACTAAAATATTCTGCATATAAAGTATGGGAACAATACCGTATTTTTTCAAAAGAATCGCTACAACGTTGCTTTTAATTTTTAATACACAAAGCTTGTACGTAACTCGATATAAAAGTTATGCTTCGATGTTGTACGGAACTTTTCAGAAACACAATGAGAGAATGTGCGACCAAATGGAGTGGAAATAAAAACGAATCGACTAATATGGAAATGGGAACGAGGAATATAATAAAACTTTTTCATTTTACCTACTCCATCACTGTTGACATATCATTTCATTTCGTGTCACGTATGGAGGTTGTAAAAGCCGTGGAAAAGTTTATTGTCTCGCAGCAAACAGTGGTGAATCGTGAAAAAATGAATCGGAAATGAAGCGCGGAGATAATCGTATTATCTTATAATATTTTTACGCTTATTTTATTTTGAAGTGTGAAGTAGCAATTGTATTATATGATTTATTTATTTATTTATAAACACAACAATATAACCATTACAGAAATGATAACTAATACAGCTATATTACACTACATTTTCATACAACATACACGACATTCGTCTACTCCAAATCCAAATTTATATAATTACTTTTCCTTATTGATAACGTAATTCATACTAGTTTTCGTAAATTCAGCCAGCGAGCACGAAAATATATCAACACGCTCAGAGACCTGGTTCATCGCGTTCAATGCACGAGCAAAAGCATTTTCACTGGACAGATTGGTCCGCGACGATGGACTTGCGAATAACCTACCCCGGCGCCGTCTCAGTGTACTGCTAGGAACTACTAGTTGTATCTCAGACAGGATCCTAGGGTTATTAATAATTCCCCTTACTATTTTTAAACAATACAATAACAACGTAAAGTCCCTCCTAACCTAACGAATGATGATATTGATGAATGTTAATAAAACGCGATATAAGAAAAAGGATATGAGACATAAAATGATAGAGGTTCTCCCGAAATATAAAATCTAATGGCGTGAGTAGCACTTTGATATTTCGGAATTTAGAATTTATTTTTTCTTACCATTACTTCACATTGGGGTAGGCAGAGGATTATTATTGGCCTCTTTATACGGTCCTGGCAAAACTTTGTTTGCCCTTTTATTTAATTTTCTTTTTGATCTAAACGTGTTCTCAGTGGTCGTCCTCTACTGACACTACTATTCGCATAGTCCAGAAAAATTATGGGTTGAGTAATAAAAGTGGTCATTGTATATAACAGTAGCAACAGGCTTTGTACATTAAAAATGAGACCAATTTATGATAGATATATCCATTACTTTTTAGCTTTAGCTTACCTATTTAGTTAGCTTTAGCTTTTACACCGTTACCATGTTGTAAGTTGCGCTTATAAAATGCTTTTTGATGCTACGAAGTATTGATGTGATGTTATCGTTAAAAACAGTACCAGCGCAGTAATGTCAACAGCTTAACCATCATATATATAACGGCCAGCCACATTTGCTCTATACCTTTTAATGTAATATTAGTAGAGGACGACCACGCTGGACCCATTTGGACTAAAAAGTATGTATGTAAAGAGCATGTATGAAAAAATTTATAGATGTAAACAAAGCTATAGAGGTTTGCCAGGAGCTTACAAACTGGCAATGGAAAATTTCTGCCTACCCTAATAGGAAATAATGGCGTGAGTGTACATATGTTTTTATATTTATGGTATATTTATGCCGACATGATAGTCCAGTGGGTAGAACACCCGCCCGAAAAACAGAAGGGCGTGAGTTCCAATCCTGGGACGGGCCTACACCAATTTGTCTTTTCTAAAGTCATATGTGTGGTTAATTTATCATGGTTGCTAACGGTGAGGGAAAACATCGTGAGGAAACCGACATGGCTGAGTTGTACTTGGTCATGTGACAGTGTATTCGTACAAAACGGCGATAGGCCTGCCCCCTATCACGTGAGTACACTGTCTAAGCAAAACGTGGGTACCTTCTCTGGAAAACTAGATGGCGCTTGCCATGTGAGTTCAGGAGTATTGGTACCTCTGCCAACCCCTTCGGGGATAAACGGCGTGAACGTTTATGTTATGTTATATTTATGCACACTCACAAGACTGGCTTTTCCATAGAGTAAAGCAACAGAAGTTTCATATTGAATCATTTTCCTTTCAATAAAATTAGTTCCAGTAGTATTTTTTCAATATCTTCTGATTCGAACGCGGGAATTTCCCAAAGGATCTTGACAAATCATAACTTATTGCTGAAATGATCTTATTAGTTTTGTTTGCTACAAGACAAGTCCGGAAATTTATTCCCCAACGTATAAAAGGATGGTTTTGAAATTGTTTATCATTTTAGTGAAACAGTAAGATTTTCAGGCTCATGTGGATCAATGAATGTAAATAATATTAATAAATATAGGGAACTAGTTTTTTGAGCTGTTATTTAAAAATTCGAGATGTTATTATGAACAACCGTGATAGCCCAGTGGGTAGAACACTTGGTTATCGTGCAAGCGACTAGTGTTCGAATCCTGGGTCGGGCCTACACCAATTTGTCTTTTCTAAAGACATATGTGTGGTTAATTTATCATGGTTGTTAACGGTGAGGGAAAACATCGTGAGGAAACCCACATGGCTGAGTTGTACTTAGTCATGTGACAGTGTATTCGTACAAAACGGCGATAGGCCTGCCCCCTATCACGTGAGTACACTGTCCATGCAAAACGTGGGTACTCTGAACACCAGGTGACAAAGTCACGTGATGTTCAGAAGTATTAGTACCTCTGCCAACCCCTTCGGGGATATTCGGCGTGAACGTTTATGTTTATGTTATGTTATGTATTATGATTAGTTGAAAAACATATTGAGCAGTTATTTAATTTAATGGCGGTTGAATATTTATTGCGACAGTAAAACATAGACAGTAATAAAAAATATATTTGTCGGTTATTTTATCATACAATGTCAATTCTAAAAATAATTGAGTAGTCCAATAATTAAATGGGCGGTAAAAATGATGGAATGGGCAGTTCAATAAATAGTTCGGCAGATCGTAACGATGCATGCCTGTTTGTATGTATACTTGCTCGCTTGTTTGAATGTCGGGGAGTGCAGGGGGCCCCCCTGCTTGGGGGGGTCGGGGTGCGAAAGCCCCCTGCAGACAAAGAAAAGTTAGGTGGTCACATTTAATTAGGTTAGGTTAGGTTAGATTATGTATAAAACGAGCGAGCGTAGCGCAGCGGAGCGAGTCCTAAATGCCTGATGCATGCCTATATGCATGCCTATATGCTTACTTACTTTATAGAATTGCTTAGAACGAGATTTCTTACCGACAAATTCCGATTTATTAATACCCACGCGTAACCGCTCGTTCAATATTTTTTACCGCCCATTGAATTATTTTCCTACTCAATTATATATTCACTGATCCATTTCATTATTTTTTATTGCTCATTTTTGTTTACTTTACTGTTTAGTTTTAACTGCTGATCTAGTTATTAAACGTGCCATTTATAATTGTTAACTTACCAAAACCGCTATATACAACTGCCTCTTTAAATCAGTGCCATAAATAGATGATTGTATTTTGCCATTTTTCTGTTTTGGGAGTAAGAAAGAATTTAGGAATATAAAATACTCCAATAAAACTAATCAAGTCTAATTTAAATCTTTTTGTTCATGAAAACCTCATGTGGGGATTATTACTAATAAATAAAGAATAAATAAAGGAAAGAAAAATTTCGAAACAGGCGGGAATCGAACCCGCGACCTCACATTAGTTAGGCGTTTTCAACATTTGCATTCTATCTGAAAAGGTAGACAAGTGGCCTTCCAAATTAGTTTAAATTCGGAGGAAGGAAACGCAAACACTACTTAAACGTGTAAAAAGAAATAAAGGATAGAAGAATTTCGCACTGGCAGCCAATTGACACGGTGGCTCAGTTGGCAGAGCGTCGGGGCGTATACCCGAGGTCGCGGGTTCGTCGAAATTTTTCTTTCCTTTATTTATTCTTTATTTATTAGTAATAATCCCCACATGAGGTTTTCATGAACAAAAAGATTTAAATTATGTGATAGTTAGGCGTTTTTAGCATTTGCATTCTATCTGAAAAGGTAGACAAGTGTCCTTCCAAATTAGTTAAAATTCGGAGGTAGGAAACGCAATCACTACTTAAACGTGTAAAAAGAAATAAAGGACAGAAGAATTTCGCACTGGCAGCCAATTGACACGGTGGCTCAGTTGGCGGAGCGTCGGGGCGTATACCCGATGTCGCGGGTTCGATTCCCGCCTGTGTCGAAATTTTTCTTTCCTTTATTTATTCTTTATTTATTAGTAAATCAAGTCTACTCTGCCTAACGTTTACGGCGTCCGTAGCCGAGTGGATAGGTGACGAGCTCCTCGGTCCGGAGGTTGCGGGTTCGATCCACGCTGAGAGCAACATTTATGTGATGAGCATAAATTATTGTTCCTTAGTTTTGGATGATATTGATAAACATAATAACATACATAACATAACATAAACGTTCACGCCGAATATCCCCGAAGGGGTTGGCAGAGGTACTAATACTTCTAAACATCACGTGACTTTGCCACCTGGTGTTCAGAGTACCCACGTTTTGCATGGACAGTGTACTCACGTGATAGGGGGCAGGCCTATCGCTGTTTTGTACGAATACACTGTCACATGACTAAGTACAACTCAGCCATATGGGTTTCCTCACGATGTTTTCCTTCACCGTTAACAACCATGATAAATTAACCACACATATGTCTTTAGAAAAGACAAATTGGTGTAGGCCCGACCCAGGATTTGAACACTAGTCGTTTGCACGATAACCGAGTGTTCTACCCACTGGGCTATCACGGTTGCATAGATATTGATATTGATAAGTGTATTATATTATATTTAATGTATGATTGTGTTAGTATCCCATAATACAAGGTCTAGTTTGGGGCTAATTTGATCTGTGTATAATATGTCGGTATATTTATTTATTATTAAAAGTCAGTTAATTTTAAAAATAAAATAAAGAACATAACACACAGTGTGATTGGAATCTCAAGGTGTACCTTTTAATTATTGCTTCAGCAGAAAACTCTTTGTTATCCCAAGTTTATTTATGTCGGTCGTTGTCTTACAGCAAATTTTATTAAATATCCCAACAGGAAGCCTAACACGAGCGCTATTTTATCGTCACGATATCGGATAGAATGATATAACGGTATAAGATACTAAGTAAGTACGAAAGAGATGGCTGTTTCATACCACGCGATATCTAATTAAAAGGTCGCTCGTACTGGCTATTCAGGTAACAGTAATTAATGAAAACCCTGACTAATTTAATTACAAAGTTGGTACTGAATCAGGTTTTAGGTTTCTAATTGATCCCGTTTTTTTCACTTTTAGAGATTAGGAAACGAGTAGAGTTTAGTGTGAAGTGTCGTCTTAGAATGGCACTGAACTCTAAGTTGTTTTTCAGTTTGAATTTCTTTAGTTAATATCGACACTAAGAAATATATTTTTTTTAATGCAAGGGCAATAAAACAAGACCAATAGTAGTTTCCAAAGCATAAAAATAATAGATCATGTAACAAAATATTATGAAAGTAACTGAAACTGTAATTGTTCCCCAAGATCATAATAAAGTGGTGATGGTCTCGGCCTATCCAAATTTGAAGACGTACCCAACAACTTGGCACTTGGAAACTACATTTTAACGAGGCCCAACAAGCACTTGGCCATTTATTTAATACCTATTTTCCTGATCAAACAAACTAATCGAAAAAACGTTCCCAAATCACTAGTTCAATTCTCAAACAGCACAACATACATATATACATATAATCACGGCCATAAATTCCTGAAATGTGTAGCCAGAGCTTCGGAATAAGATATTTCTTAGCCACTTTTGAAATTTAAATGGGGAAGAGACTGTAAAGTTTTTGGAGATGGTTCTCCAACCGAATCGCCCAAAAATCACTTAAAAAGCCCCGATACCTTTAGTCACTTCTTACGATCACCGATGCGAAGAAATGGTGTAGTGCTAGTATAAGCCCACACTACACAGTAATCTGTACGCCAAGACAAGCCAAGCGAAGCTCACGGGCACTACCTACCTTTTCTCGAAGCGCTTCGTCGTTTTTTTGAACCCTCATAACTTGGGTTTGGATTACGCTAGATCAACAAAATTTTCGGGATATATCGTCAATAGCGGATTTAATGACAGTTTTGATTACATTAGCTTTTATACTTCAGATTTTATTTATATCTAAAAAACGCAGATTTCGTCTGACTCACTGATGATCATCAAAATTCTTTGGGGGATTTCCTAATGTCCTAGAAAGCTGAAATTTTGTATGTAAGCTAGTATTAGCAGTTTGTATGAGTCCTGTAATTTTCAATTTTGACGCTATAGGCCTAATCTGATCTAAAACTTGATGCCCCCAGATATATATATGTATAGGTACTCCTTGTTAAAAAAAAACTTGTTACCCCAAAAAAAACAGAAAAAAGTTCTTAAGAACAACTTACAAAAACTTACAACTTACTTTGTTGCCTTGGAGGAATGGCAGGGCGTTAATATGGGATGCAACGTGTGTTGATACCCTAGTGCCTTGCCATTTATCAGGGTTTGCATCGCGAGCAGGTGCTGCTGCAGCCAATGCCGAGAGTTTCAAACGTCGAAAATATTCTGCTTTATTGAATGATTATCATTTTATTCCATTCGCCGTTGAAACTCTCGGCACATGGGGCAACGAGGCACGGGTTTTCTTAAAAGATCTCTCAGCCCACCTAGTGGAAGTCAGTGGTGATCCTAGGGCTGGCAGCTACCTCAGCCAATGAATTATTAGTATAGCCATTCAAAGAGGAAATGCTGCCAGTATTTTAGGCACAATACCGTTCTGCGAGAGCGACGAATTTCATGAAATTTTCCATCTATAGTAGGTATTTTTTTAGTTTTATATTTTAATTTAGATTGTAATATGTCTATGTGAATATTTTTAATTATTGTTCAATAAATATCTTGTATACCTACTTACAAAAATAAATGAAATCCCACCAAAAACATTTTCATGCAAAATGTTGCCAAGACAAGCCCATATGAGCCGTTCGTTACTACAAGAACTATTGTATAACACAAAAGTAATGAACAGTGAATTAATTTTTCATCTTACGCCGATGTGAATGTAGCGAAATGGCCAAGCCACATATTTAGACTAAGGTGAAGAGTTTGTGAAGTTAGGCCTTGTAGAGTTAGGGCGTGTAGTGTTAGAAGCTTGGCTCTACATAAGATCTGATAACTTTTTGACAGTGCGGGTCATATAGGCTCGTCTTGGCAACATTTTACATGAAAATGTTTTTGGTGGGATACTTATTTTCCTGATCAAACAAACTAATGAAAAAACTTGCCTCTTAAAGTCACTAGTTCAAGGCATAAACAACACAACTATAATTCAATTTTGTTTCTAGTAAAGAAACGCTTTTTATTTTATTTATTTTTTATTCTTTTTAAAAACAAAACCATGTATATATTTTACCATATCTTTGCATTCGGTATAATTTGCAGATAACATAGACGTAGCTGAAGATGCTCATGAAAATAATGGTCTTTAAATAAAAAGGCAACCCTGACGATTACTTCCTGCGAATTCAGGCGCAATTTAACGCCATAAAGATAAGTGGATATTATTATGGTGATGAAAGAAACGTCTCGAATATATTCGTTCTGCTTTAGATGCTTGAAGAATAGAACTGGCAGTCCATTTTTTACGCAAATTGGTGTTCGGATGCCGTGTACTCGACATTGGCTTTATTACTTTTTGGGAATAACTTATTTCTTTTTCTTAAGGTAAAGACTTGGCTGTTAGTCATACTATTGGCTAATTGTTCCATTTTAATTTTTAAATTTGGGGTAGTGTTGTTCTAAGCCGTGTAGTGTCGGCTTAGAATAACACTACCCAATTTCTACCCGTGGGTGATCGTAAGAGGCGACTAAGGGTACAGGGGCTTATTAAGTGATTTTTGGGCGATGTGGTTGGAGACCCGTCACCAAAAACATTTATTATTACCATCTTTTCCCCAATCAACTTCCAAAAATGGCTGAGGAATTTCTCATTCCAAAGCTCTGGCTACCCCGTTAAGGGATTTATAGCCGTGAGTATATGTATGTATGTATATCATCTCTCAATTTTGAAGACGAAAATATTGTTGATATGAACCCTGGCTTATTTGTCTGATGGATTATAGTGCAGTATCATGGGCTCTAAAGATGAATCTAATAACTTATAAGATTTAAGCTATGATTATCGCAAGGAAATTGATTTGAATGAAATTGAATTAGGCTGATCATAATATTCACTTGGATAAATATCCAAATAGTTGAGGTGAATTTTGACGACAGCCGTGGCCGAGTGGATAGGTCACTAGCTTCTCGGTCCGGAGATTGCGGGTTCGATACCCGCAAAGAGCTGTTTGAGCTGTTTGTTCCCCGCAAAGAGCAAAGAAATATTTGTTTCTAAGTCTTGATATCGTTGAGTTAGTATCCCATAATACAACTCTTACTTAGTTTGGGGCTAACTTGATCTGTGTATAAAATGACCGTATTTATTTATATTTTATTTATTATTATTGACAAGTGCCACAAATCATATTATTATAACCTAAAATAGAGTAGAAAAAGTAGTAGAAGAAGTTTTCCACGGTAACCAAAAATAGGTAGTTTCACAAATGGCCTTGTCTAAAGTATACCTTCAGATTTAGGTGAGAGTGCGGAATTGTGACATCCACAGAATTAGGAACCCGTACCCGCCTCGGCTCCGAGAATTTCTCGTTCTATGGTGACGTCACTTTAATTTAATCGCTTCCACAATGAACGGTCGAGCCTCTATTAGAAGCATTTGTTCTACTTCAAGGGATGCTTCACAATGTTTCCTATTGAACGCATAGATTGGGGAACATTGTTCCTACTAGTGGTTTGTTTGGAAATTGCGGCACAGTTTACTGTAGAGGCAGAGCAATATACATATACTCACGCTATTAGTTTCCAAATGGGTAGGCATAGACTATCAAGAGCAAGATTATTGGAATAATAAAACATGATGTTACACGACAACTATATATTTAAGACATATCATCAGGAAATCTCCTTAAATACGTATCATATGTTTTTCTTCACTTAGGATAATGATATGCCGTGTGTTAAAAAAAGAGCAAATAAGAACAAGACCCTTAAAAAAAACTATATCAGTACAGGTATTTTGTAAAATATTTCTACATGTAAGTATAAAAACCGTACGCAAGCATTGTAAAACTTGTGAGGTATCCTGCGTAGCCTTAAAGATACCTTATTAGACTTAACTAAATCCAAAATAATAAGCCACACTGCCTTCTTCACCTCCATACAAAAAACCGGTCCATTACTGATTGAACAATTCACTCCCAGACAGTGAATAACCCAAACGGCTGGACATTCCAAAAATTTCTACGGTCACCGGGTAATTGTAGTCTATATGAAACTTCTGCAATTTCGATTCTATCATTTAGAAATTTGGTATAAAGACTCCTCAAGAAGTTTATGTGTAAATTACGATAGTATAACTAGAAATTCTAACGGAAACAGGAATTACAGGAGATTAAATTTATACGAAACTTCCACAATTTTCAAAGTATACATACCATTCATGCGGACGTAGTCGCGGGCAAAAACTAGTGAGAATATATTAGCAATTGCGAAAAGTTTTCAATTAAAGTTTGTTATTACGTTTCTTTAATGGATTGTAGATGTAGAAAGTTCAAAAACAATCCTCACTCTTCGTGAAAACATTTAATTACTGACCAACACGGCTCCAGTGTAAACACACTCGCGTCACGTACATCTGATAAATCCAATGAAACTCTCACTGAGCACCATGTATCTGATATGAAAACGGTAGAATGTTTGTTACTTTTTACATACATTCATATACTCACGGCTATAAATCCCTAGAAGGGGTAGCCAGAACTAAGGAATTATAAATTCCTCAGCCACTTTTGGAAGTTAAGTGGGGAAAAGATCGTAAAATAAAGGTTATTGGTGATGGGTCTCCAGCCGCATCGCCCAAAAATCCATTAAAAATCCCCAATACCCTTAGTTGCCTCTTACGTACATCCATGGGAAGAAACGGGGTAGTGCTATTCTAAGCCGACACTACACAGCATTTATTTACACATATTTTGTATATATTTTGGTAAACGTTATATTTTTGGAAGTTTTGCGTTGCATATATAATATAAGCTCAAGGATTTTATTGTTACACTTTAGTGAAACATTTAAATTATTTCAAGATATATAGCTTAAGTAAGTTAAAGTATATATAAGTGTGTTGTATTAAATAGTTATTCTAATTTGACAATGAAAATAAATTCTTGTACTCTCAAAACCAGGCTTAGGTTTGAAAACCGCCGCTCACTTGAATATTTATCAAATGTTGTAAAGATTTAAAACAATTATATATTTAGACTATTATACAGAGAGGTATATTTTTACGTGTAAAATATATTATTTATTATTTTCATCAAAGAATTTTCATAAAAATTTGGGACTTTATATGAGATAATTTTCTTGATTTTATATGAGAAGAAAGATGAAATGAAGTATCGTTGGCGATATTATCTCAGGCTCATAAAAAAATCTCGTTGATATACTCAACTATAAGAATAATTTAGTTATAGTACACAAACTCCAGTCAAAAGTTTAATCAGCATTTAAAGAATATTTTTATGCTCTAGGAGCAACTAACAAAATAATAATTATTATTCTATGTAAAATCTACAGAAGATAAATTTTACCTTTTCTTCAACATCCCTAATTTAATATTCGGTTCAAGAGTAAAAAAAAGAAGCCAATTATTTGGTTCTTTGACTGCTTACAGGATTTTCCCCAAATTGAGGTACGTTTACTATGGCACAGACAAAACATTTCCTTAAACAAACATTTTCAAATTAATAGAAGAATAGTTTATAAATTATTTTTTTCCGTGTAGCCGGTATTCCGTAACCGACGCGGTAAATATATATCTATTCCAACAAAAATAAACGAATTTATTTTAAAACTAAAGTTAATTACAAAAATATATATCCATCAAACATTTAAATTTAATAACTTAACGGTTGCTTTGGAAGGTGTTTGTAAAGAGAGAAGCAACCAAAAACTCCCTACACTCACATTACTATGATTTTTCGAAATATTATTCGTACAATTACGAGTTTAACATACATAATTTCACTTTTAACAGATTTTCCATGCGACCAAAACAAACGCTAGTTAGACACAATTAAACTAAACTGTCCAAAACAAAAACTGATCACATGACGAAGGTGGAAAAAATTTCACTGGACAATTATTCCAAACAATAACGAGGGAAGATTTATAGCTTAACGGACATGGTCATATGCGCTAACTACACTGTGTTAATATTTTAAATACATAGAGTATAATAAAAAATAATACTTAGGCCCTACTTTTACATATAAACTATAAGTGTGCAAAATTTAATACTCGTCCGTCAAGGCAATCTTATATGAAATCTTCCAAAGTATAAAGATTATAAAAAAACAAAAAAAAACCACGAGCTCCATTATGCGTAGAGCTTTACAGGAAATCCACGATGATACGTAAGACGATATTATTACCTCCGCATTTTCTCTCACTCATCGAATGAGGAAAAACCACTCTATGTGATAATTGAGAGGTTTTCACCTCTTATAATGAAAATATATGAGTTAAGACTCGCTTTGTGGTGCGTCACAAATTAAATTTAAACGACAGTATATCAGTTATATACATATACTGACGGCGTTAATTCCATTGTAGTAGGCAGAGATTATAGATATAGAGATAGATGCCGTGTAGTGCCGGCTTAGAATGTCGCTACCCCTTTCTACTCACGGGTGTCGTAAGAGGCGACTAAGGGTATTTGGGCTTTTTATTGGATTTTTGGGCGATGCTGTTGGAGACCCATCACCAAAAACCTTTATTTTTACCATCTTTTCCCCACTCAACTTCCAAAAGTGGCTGAGGAATTTATAATTCCGCAGCTCTGGTTACCCCTTCTAGCGAAATATAGCCGTGAGTATATGTATGTATGTAGGCAGAGATTATCGAGCTTCGTCTACATTCGTTAATCTATGTACATAAAAGGCAAACCAACTGAATTAGAATCAACGCACTACGCGACCGACTAACCAATGTACTTAGAAACTTGAAATTCAGTACAATCCTTTATAATGCAAGTGAGCACAAACAAGGGATTTTCAGAAATTCTGGCACTAAGGGGATGAAATAGGGGTGTAATGTTTGCATGTAACTTTTGAAATTGTGGACTTAGAAGTTTGAAAACTGCTATATAAGTTTTTTAGTCACGTTTTTTATATTATTTGTTTTGAATAACGAAAAATGGGGCCATCAAAAAGGATTAAGGATGTAACACTTCACGTTATAGAACGCCTGCCTTTCTCAGCACATTCTCTATTTGATCATATTTGTCCTCAATTCAAATTGAAGAAATTGGAGATTTGTTTAGGACATAAAGTTATTACAAAAACACTGCAAAATATTATCGTGTTGGCATGAACATGTTTCAAAAATAATAAACTCCCACAGGGATGTTGTTTTTCCGACAATTAGTTTTTAGCGGAATTTTTTAAGAAATTTTTGGACTGAACTTATTTTGGTTTCCGCTCTATTAGTCCGGTCAATTTAGGCCTAAAATAAGGAGGAAGGTTACATTAATTCATAAGAAGCTGAAAATTGGCACAATTGTTCAAAACATGATTATAAATGAAACCTCAAAAGTCCCCATCGTTCTGAGGTGTGCTAAAAATTTTACACGAGGTCAAAGGTAAAAAAAATGAGTTTTTTCGATTTTAAGCGAAACGGTGAGTTTTTCGCAAAATCACCCGGTACAAAATTGTAGATCAGTAAATTCTCTACAAAAAAGATATCTATAATTTTTTTCCTGAAAGCCACCATTTTGAAGATATAACGCGTTGAAAAGTTCGATCATTGGTAATCTTCATAATTTGCACATGTACGCCACGTATGAACATCACTTATAAGTTTAACTTCCACCAGCACCTGAGAAACTTCTCAACTCAATATTTTGCAACTGAAAAAAGGTTGTAATGCTAAATGTGGATGCAGAAAAGTTGGACTGTTTTGTTCCCTGGCATGCACAAACTGCCAAGGCCGATCGTGCTCTAATGTTGAGTCAGCTAATCTAGAAGACTCATATGATACCAATGAGGAATCGCTAGTGGGACAGTGGATCTGTGAAATAGAAGAAAAAGAAGAAGAAGAACAGGAAGAAGAATAAGAAGAAGACGAAGAACAAGAAACAGTAATCCTGGAAAATTACGAATCAGATGAGGAATATTAATCATTTCATTTTCAATTACATAACATAATATAACATAAACGTTCACGCCGTTTATCCCCGAAGGGGTTGGCAGAGGTACCAATACTTCTGAACTCACATGGCAAGCGCCATCTAGTTTCCAGAGAAAGTACCCACGTTTTGCTTAGACAGTGTACTCACGTGATAGGGGGCAGGCCTATCGCCGTTTTGTACGAAATCACTGTCACATGACTAAGTACAACTCAGCCATGTGGGTTTCCTCACGATGTTTTCCCTCACCGTTAACAACCGTAATAAATTAACCACACATATGACTTTAGAAAAGACAAATTGGTGTAGGCCCGTCCCAGGATTGGAACTCACGCCCTTCTGTTTTCGGGCGGGTGTTCTACCCACTGGACTATCATGTCGCAATTACACCGCCATTATTTTAACCAACCGATATGTACAATAATATTTTACAATAGTTTTAAAACAAATTAAATCACTGCAGACCCGTTGAATAGGCCTACAGGGAATACCACGTTAAAATAAAACGCGCTAAGTACACTACCTCATAGGTGGCGTGGAAACGTGTGCAAAGTATGAAGATTACCAATGATCGAACTTTTCAACGCGTTATATCTTCAAAATTATGGCTTTTAGGAAAAAAAATATTGATATCTTTTTTGTAGAGAATTTTCTGATCTACAATTTTGTACTGAGTGATTTTGCGAAAAAACTCACCGTTTCGCTTAAAATCTCAAAAAACTCATTATTTTTACCTTTGACCTCGTGTAAAATTTTTAGCACACCTCGGAACGATGGGGACTTTTGAGGTTTCATTTATAATTATGTTTTGAACAATTGTGCCAATTTTCAGCTTCTTATGAATTTATGTAACCTTGAATGTATAAATTGACCGGATTATATTTAGTTCTCTACGGCGGATTTATCTATGCATTGTTGTAATTTTTATTAATTAAGTGTAAGCAAGTTATTCGTTTCACTATCTATCTATACTTTATCATGGTTGTTAACGGTGAGGGAAAACATCGTGAGGAAACCCACATGGCTGTTGTACTTAGTCATGTGACAGTGTATTCGTACAAAACGGCGATAGGCCTGCCCCCTATCACGTGAGTACACTGTCCATGCAAAACGTGGGTACTCTGAACACCAGGTGATAAAGTCACGTGATGTTCAGAAGTATTAGTACCTCTGCCAACCCCTTCGGGGATATTCGGCGTGAACGTTTATGTTTATGTATGTTATGTTATGTCGTTTCACTACGATATTTAATTGTTAAGTAATTTATTTAAAAAAAACCAATGATCTAAGTAAGCAGTAACCAGTTCCACGTTCTTCTAATGCGGGTAAGCAAAAAAAATATTTGTCAAGTACGATAAATTAAAACATTATTTAAGCAATCTTGACGCTAATTGGTACCATTTGGAAACAGTGCTCAATTTGTTGAAATACTGATTTTTAAGAGTTCACTTTAAACATTAATTTTCCGACATGGTTTGATATTTCTCGGAAATGTCTAAGAGCCAAGTTACAAAAGAACATTTTGTGGGTCACAAGTTTGATTGTGACTAAGCTGCCTATAGACGTCGATCAATATTATCATATTGTTATTGTAAACAACCTTGTTATTATAATTTACTAGAGGATTTGTTATCCGGAATAGGCTTTTCAGAAAGTGTTCATGGGAAGTGTCCGCAAATATTTTATTTTCCTTTTTAAAGTAAGGAATTTATTTTCAAACCTTAAACTCAAACTCAACTCTAACTCATACGTTTACACCGTATGTTCCCGAAGGGGATGGCGGAGGTACTAATAGTTCTGAACATCACGTGACATGGTCGCCTGGTGTTCAGATTACCCACGTTTTGCTTGGACAGTGTACTCACGTGATAGGGGGCAGGCCTATCGCTGTTTTGTACGAATACACTGTACAACTTAGCCATGTGGGTTTGCTCACGATGTTTTCCTTCACCGTTTACAACCATGATAAATGTTGAAAAATATGATTTGAGGAACCTTATAATTTTAACTTATTAGTTAAACGCTATTTCATGTTTTTGAGATAAAATTATATTTTAAAAGTATTACTCCGTTCGCTAGTAGACATTATAGTGTAAAATTTAGTACATTAAACGACACTTTATGAGTAAACTGTCAAAAAAAGGACATCGACGCTGATTGGCAGCAGGGTCCCTACAACTTTATTACTCTTTTGCTCTGCCAAAATAACTCTCCAAAAAATATACACCAGCGGCAGCACTGTCTCCCCGCTCATTCTCACTGTGGTAGTTTTTATTCGTAAAAAAAATACAAATTACTTAAATACATACATATAATCACGGCTGCAAACCACGACCGCCTTTGGAGGTCTAGTGGGGAATTTATTTTAATATAAAGATTGTCGGCGATGGGTCTCCAAACGCTATTCCACGAAACTTCTATGAAAGAATATAATGTGCGTGGCCCTAGACGAGTTTTTGCTTTTTTCAGATTAAGAAACTAATAATTACTAAAATGCCCCATGAAAAACGTTAGAGATTGCTGTTTCGCCTAAGTTTTGGCAAGTTGATAGGCAAATTGCCAACGACACGCTTGTGATGCCAAAATCTTAAAACCAACATGAACTTATACTATTACATCCGCCCCCTGATTACATATCTTTTGCGACTGTCGATTGTGTCGCAAGTTGCACGATTGTCGCTGTCAATGTCATAAATTTGTATGCGCTTTGACACTTTTGACAGCGACAATATTGCAACTTGCGACACAATCGTGGTCGCTTAAAATACATAATCAGGGTGCCGTTTTCTATGATCGTCGACATTATTCAGGGACAACAATCTTACAAATAACTTTTGACACTTATTACTCAAACGTATACGTTTCGACGTATTTATTTATTTCAATAGATTGTGCTCAAAAACGCAAGCGTCCCACACTATTAGAATCGAAAGATCTAGCTGGACAAAATTATATGACCACGTTAAAAGTTTTTAATGAAGGTATTGTTGACATTTAAGATAGAAATAGCATTTAAGTATGTATAGTAACTTTATTTAAGTAAAATATGTATATCATTATCCAAATTTGTATGTTTTTTAATTGGCAATTTTCTGAGCAAAGTAACATAGGGGTCTGACATTGTCAGCAAATACTTAACTAAGTGTGTACTTAATTCAGCAGTGTAAGGGTTTTGAGACACTTTTTTTGAGACCGCTTTTTTATATTCTGTGCCGCGCTTTCCCGATTCGGCAGAAAGTTCTTTGATTATATTTGATGCATCTCGTTTACCGGAAGAGTGCAGAATTTTCTGAGCCGCGAAAACAATTTTTTCACTCTCGAAGCTTTGGTAAATTTCTTTTACTTTCCTTCTTTTGGACCTATCTGAACTTTCTATAAAAGATTTTTCCGGTCTGCCAACAACATTCACCTCTGATCTACATACTGTATGAACGTTTGGTTGTGGTGGAACATTAAAAACTACATTTTCCTCAAGCCACTGCCCGTAGGTTCCAAAAAACAAATCGGAGCATCTTCGTTTTAACTCCCATTTCAACCTGATTTTCTCGCATTCATTTTTTACAAATTTGGTTAAATTCAAGTCTATATCATCGTTGCAGTTTTCTAAATGTAAAAGAGTCTTAATAAAGGTTTTTATTGCCGGTATTCGGTCCTTATTTTTACGTGAGCTCCATATATTGAAAATTTCAATCCGTTTTGGTTGGCGGATATCTACGGAAAAAATAATAAACATGAATAATCGCAAAAAATCGCACTTAATGACTATTATTACCCAAAAGTACTATAAACATGCTATTTAATAAGATATCTCTTAGACCTTGACTACCCTTGACTGCAAAGATATTGTCTAAGAAAGACATCATACCATACATTCAACACTAACAACATCGATGTTGTTTGGAAATTCCAGTATTGGCAATATAGGCAATCAAACTGTTTTTATATTGATGATTCATTTAGTTACATACCTGAACTTGAAGCCATATTGCATAGAAACTCACTCGTAAACAATAACTTTAGTTTATGACTTAAAACGAATCACGAATAAAAGTAACAACTTTAAGCATCAATTTCTTTTGATCAGTTGATTTTTAAACTACCGCCTTTTGCATTTTATTTAGTTGTCTAATGAAGAATGCTAAAATATACTTTAAAGCGTTGGTTTTAATGATGAATTTTGCTAATTGTGTCCAGCTAGATCTTACGATTCTAATACTGGTCCGTAGGATGAAGAATCAAAAGGTATGTTTGAAAAGATTGATAGATGTAAATGAAGCTAGAGAGCTTTGCCAGGATCATTCGATAGTATCTGCTTACCACAATGGGAAATAATGCCGTGAGCATATGTATGTATGTATGTTTCATTGTTATTATCATCTTATTTCAATCCAACAACGTTCAGGCCATATGTTCTTGAAGGCTTGAGGTGTATAATACTTCTGAATATCATGTGATATGTTGTTGACCTGTGGTGTTCAGAGTACCCACGTTTTCATAACACATTTTTCACAACACACAATTCATAACACCCTTGCTAAATTAACCACAGATACGTATTTAGCCGCGTAATGCCAGCTTAGAATGTCACTACCCCTTTCTACCCACGGGTATCCTAAGAGGTTTTAAGTGGTTTTTGAGCGATGGTTTGAGACCTATCACCAAAATCACTTTATTTTTACCATCTTCTCCCCTATCAACTTCCAAATGTGGCTGAGGAGTTTCTAGCTCTGAAGCTGAGGCTACTCCTTTTGCGGATTTATGGTCGTGAGTATAAGTATGTGTGTATGTATGTATTTAGAATAGACACATGGGTATAAGCACTAGGCACGAAACAACATTGAAACTCGCGCCTCTTTATTGAGCTATCAAGGTTTTTTTTCTTTTAATGAATATAATTTCAGTAAAGTCGCCAATATAACACTCGCTTTGCGAAAATACATTCGAATACTATACGCTTAGAAAAAAGTCGGAAAAACTAATTAACAAGACCAACTTAGGAAAACTTTGTTTTTTGCCATTTTGCTGAAAAAAAAACAAACCTTTTTAATTCTACACCAATTTGTCTTTTCTAAAGTCATGGTTAATTTATCATAAAAAAAAAAAAAAAAAAAAAAAAAAAAAAGTTTATTTCAGATCAAACACAACTTAACAATTACTACATAAAGCCTACTCCCTAAAAAAGGGCAAAGCCCTGTAAACTTAGGATAAGTAGTAAACTAATAATACATATTGGCGTAAGTTACATGACAGAAACAAGTAAAATTAAAAACATAAAGTTAAAAATTAAAATCTAAAGTTAAAAACTAAAATTAAAAAACAATATTAGAAACAATATATATAATTATAAAAATGTTTACAGAATATGTAAGTGCATTTGGACTTGTATGTGTGTGTGTGTGTGTGTGTGTGTGTGTGTGTGTGTCTATGCATATGTGTTTGATTCAGTGCGAGACTGATATACACATGTACATAGATACACATACGTACATATATATATATATATATATCCACATATATACATGTGGTCCAAGAATAAGTTATGATTATTTATTTATTTATTTAACTACTTTCAGCAAATATTCAGTTTCATCGTAAGATAATTTACTGAGCCATTCCCTTACTCTGAATTTACAGTCGTAGTTATTTAATCCATAAATTTGCAAAAGCCTATTAGAATAATTGTACAAATGTGGACCCAAAAACAGGAAAGACCTATGGCTGAAAAAGGTATTAAATTTCTTTTTTGCGCAAACTAAATCTGATCTTCGCTTAGTCAACACCTCTGTATTGAATGGCGTAATCATGTGCTGTTGTTGGATAACTGAAAGAACAAAAAGTTGTCGGACTGTAAGGACTTCAACGTTTGAATATAGGAGCCGAGTAGGAAATAAAAACGGTTTGAACGTAGCTACCTTAAGAAGAGCTCGTTGAGCCCTTTCTAGCCGCAAGAATTTTGTCTTTTGAGATCCTCCCCAAGACGTTATGCAGTAAGTTAATATGCACTGACAAAGCGAAGTGTAAATGCGCTTCAAAAGATCAAAACGCATTATATGCCTTAAGTTTTTAAAAATATGAATTAGTTTTCTCACACGGGTGCATAGTTGCTCAATGTGGCTATTGAAGTTCAAATTCTGATCGATTATGACGCCTAAGTATTTAATCTCTGTGTTCCTTTCAATAGCATCACATACACAAGTAGCAAGAGAGAGGCAATCATGGTTGTTTACGATGAAAGAAAACATCGGGAGGAAACAGACATGGCTAATTATACTTTGTCGTGTAACAGTGTATTCGTACAAAAACGGCGATAGGCCTGCCCCCCCTGTCAAGTGAGTACACTGTCCAAGCAAAACGTGGGTACTCTGAACAGCAGGTGTCAATTATACGTAATGTTCAGAAGTATTAGTACCTCTGCCAACCCTTTCGGGGATATACGGCGTGAGCATATGAGTATGAGATATTAATTCTAAGTTTTATTGTGTGTGATAATATGACATTACCACTACATCGTCACAACAATTCTCATTTCAATTCTAGTAGTCATTATTGGCATACTCATGAAACTTCGGACTTATGAAACCTTTCTGGTATTTCATCTCAATGCTAGAGCAAACACTCGGGAATGTGAAATTGGCACTTAATATAAGTATACAGTAATGTTGCCCTTTATCAATGTCCTGTAAGTTACGTTCATATGTCTTGTACTATGAATTAATGAACTTTGATCTAACTCGGAACCTAAATAACATTTTGACGGACCGGGTTAAATAAATCGTAAATACTTAATGTACTTAAATGAAATAGCTTACAAAATACTTACTTAATAGTATCTTGTGGATGGGTAGGATTATTTATTAAAATAACATTTATATATATGTCGTAGGATGATTTGATGTTTAGGTTTTTTGCAAAAAACCTAGGGATTTTGGAAAAATCCGGTTAATTAGACAAAGGTTATAATATTTTCTAATCTTACTAGGTTTTTTGCAAAAAAAACTAGTTGGTTTAGTAAGATTGTACTACTTTAATGCTGATTGGCTGATTTCTGATTGCTCGCCTACTCTTATTCTGATTGGTTCGTCATTGTGGTATTGAGTTATTATAGCTAGAGTTATAAAGGGTAAGAAATGACAATACTTATTTGATACTAGGAATTAAATATTTTTCTTTACTCTTTTGTTGGAGTAAAATTACAATCACGTTCGGACATATTATACACAGATCAGGTTACCCCAAACTAAGTAACACTTGTAGTATACTAACTCAGCGATATATTTAATATAATATAATACACATATGCTCATCACATAAATGTTGCTCTCAGCAGGGATCAAACCCGCAAACCTCCAGACCGAAAAGCTGGTCACCTATCCACTCGGCCACGGACGTCTTCAATATAGGTAGTAACAATAAAGTAAGAACGTTTTAAATTTTAGTATTGAGGTATTATAGTTAGAGTTATAAAGGGAAATGACAGTACTATTTTTATACTATGGAACTTTTTGTTACTAAAATTAAAATAACAATCAAATTTAATGTAAGAAGGAACTATGAAGTAAGTACGTCTTTATTAACAACCAATCAGAGATGACGTGTTTATGGGGCACTGCAATCGACCAATCAGTGTACAGTATTCATAAAAACTGACATTTCGTTTCGAAGTCATACTAAACCAACTAGAATTTTGCAAAAAACCTAGTAAGATTAGAAAATATTATAACCGTTGTCTAATTATCCGGATTTTTGCAAAATCCCTAGATTTTTTGCAAAAAACCTAAACATCAAATCATCCTACGACATATATAAGAAAACGAAGTCAAAACATTTATGTCTATACGATGTAGATAGCCTTAAGGTGCCGTTAGTCCAACGAACAGGGTTTTTGAAACTTTATTATGCGTATGTTTATAATAATATGGTTTTGAAAAAAATACATCGAAATCTTGAGGCTTTTCTGCAGTGAAATTGGCGATTCGAAACATAATTAATAAATTTTCGCTCGATAGAAAAAAATCACCAACATACCTCTAATTACACTCTTTAAAATGGTTTTACATTTTATTTATTTTACCTACTTTCATATAACTTACATCATAATTTGTACATTTGTATTTCTAATAATAATTGGCGATTATTTTTCTTATTTAATAAATTCAATAAAACAAATATTTTAAAAACATCGATAATCACGGTCCTACTCGTGCCCGAGCGCTGCCCGCCGCTCGATCAGAGCTCTTCGAGCTGCCTTAGGGGATGGACCTGTGTCGCGCGCGCCTAGAGTTACAGATCTCACAATTTACGCGCGTGCGGCGCCGTTAGTGTGCGAGTGATCTATCTGTATACGATGCGCGTCAATGTAGGCGTGAGAGTGACTGTGCGTACGGTTAGCATTAGCAAATATAAAAGAATTTATTCAATTTATAGATTTCACTCATTTTTATATTTTATGTTATTATTATTGTTTAATTTATTAGGAGTGGGAAAAAGAACATAATCGTTACAGTAACTTCTAATTTCAATGAATAATATTAAATACCTAGTTACAGGTGTAAACTGACAATTACATACATATACTCACGGCTATAAATCCCTTAACGGGATAGCCAGAGCTTTGAGAATCAGAAATTCCTCAGCCACTTTCGGAAGTTGATTTGGGAAAAGATTGTAATAATAAATGATTTCGTTGACGGTTCTCCAACCACATCGCCCAAAAATCACTTAAAAATCCCCTAAACCCTAAGTCATCTCTTACGATCACGGGTAGAAATGGGGTAGTGTTATTCTAAGCCGACACGACACGGCAAAAATTATGAAATTAACACTGTAATAATTTCGTATAAACTGACAGGGGTAGACAAATCTATCCTATCATTACATTTTATATTGTAAACGGCTATGGTAGAAACAATTTTTGAATTTGATAACCTTGGGTAAGCGATACAGTTTTCGTCACCCTGACTGTTATAGCCACTCGCAAATATTTTAGAAAAAAAATGTAAATAGTCATAAACAAATGTCCGAATCCATACCATAGAAAATATTTGTGAATGGCTAAAACTGTCGAGTTGACAAAAACTGTATTGCTTACCCTACTGTATGTTTTTATAACGCGCGCACTGCGTCGCGTCGGGGAGACGGCCGCCCGATCGGCGCGCAAGCGCTTCCCCGCGCCCGCGGGGGCAGCACCCCCTGATATGATATTTTTAGCTGAACCAACGGCGCCTTAAAATATCCGCACAAAGAAGTATCAGTAGGTACACCACGACGGGAAGGAGCATATTGAACTTTGATTTTAGATAACAAATAATTTAATTTAAATCTTTTTGTTCATGAAAACCTCATGTTTATTACTAATAAATAAAGAATAAATAAACGTGTAAAAGAAATAAAGGATAGAAGAATTTCGCACTGGCAGCCCATTGACACGGTGGCTCAGTTGGCAGAGCGTCGGGGCGTATACCCGAGGTCGCGGGTTCGATTCCCGCCTGTGTCGAAATTTTTCTTTCCTTTATTTATTATAAATAATTTAATTATTTAAACTTCGTTCCCGAATCGAATCGTTCAAAAGTTCAAAATAAGTTAAGCAGCTTACAGGCTTGTCTTTGTGGCAGCGCGCTCATGTTTCGTGGTTTGTTTCACAAAAAGTGACCCAACTCAGCTATTGTTTTGTTCATCGTCGTTGGCTTCACCCTCAGCTAACTTAACAAGATAAGATGTGGTTGTATAAATTGTATTCCGTCTATACAAAAAATATAACATACATATTCTCACGGCTATAAATCTCAGTAACGGGTAGCCGGAGCTTCAGAATAAGGAATTTGGAAGTTGAGTGGAGGAAAGATTGTAAAATAAAGGTTGTTGGTCTTGGTCTCCACTCCAACCGCATCGCCAAAAAATTACATAAAAGCCTCAATAGCCTTAGTCAACTCATACGAACTGTAGTGCTTCTACCTCTAAGGACTCACTCGTCGATCGACAGGACTCACTCTGTGGTATCGACAAGTGTTTGTGTCGAAAATTAAATTTTTAAATTATTTAATTGTATTTAAGATAGTTTTTTGAAAGAATTCACACTGAAAGGAACTCCGTTTATTAAGGATAAGATATACTATAAAAGGAATATTGAGTTTTACAAATATTTCGAGAGTATATTAAAGTATTTTGTTTCAACGGTTTTTTCAGGCCAGTATTTTTCTCTATTTTACACACTTATAACATTAAAACAATACCTCAGTATAACTAAGTACTGCATTAATAAGTTATATTTCTTCTTATCTTCTTATATTTTCCTAGATATACTCTTATCGTAAAATATAACCTTAAATTAGTCAATAAGTTATCTAGTAAATAAAACCTAGTTACACAATATCAAGTACCATTAGCTTAGAAATAGTTAACATGCCTACTCGCAGTGAAACTATTAGTAATTTAGAAAAGAAGTTAAATTCAGCCCTTTTAGAATTAAAAAAATCAAAAGAAAATACCATAAAATTGTTAGAAGAACGTGAGGATAGTGAGCAAGAAATTAACAATATTATTAAAACCAATTCTTGTTTAAGGAAACAACTTGTTGATATGGATGCAGAGCTACAAGATAGCATAGCCCAAAGGATGGCCCTGCAAAGAGATGTTAGTTTGCACCAAGATAGCTATGATTTTCATGAAGCAGCACTTAAAGAGATACAATTGTTAAAAACACAACTAGCAGGAGCTGAGTTAGAACTTCATACATTAAGGAGCAACAAATCTGAGGAGAACTCAATTATGCTACAGCACATGTATGATAGTATTATTCATATGCCAACTATAGACTTAACTACTCCGGTAAAGGAAGAAAAACCCCTACCTATTGTGAACATAAAAGGTTCAAAAAAGTTAAAAAAGTACCTTAAACTTAAAAGAATTGTAAAGAATCATGTTAAAAAACTTAATAAACTAAGGTGTAGTCAACATCATGAGATGAAGTTTAAGTTAAATAGGTTAGAACAACTATGTAGTGATTATGAACTTTCTCTAGACAATAATAAAGTTAAAATTAGTCATGACAGTAATAGGATTATAGAATTAGAAAAATCTCTTCAAGATATAACATTAAAGTATCATAATAGTCACTTAGAGATGCAAAGCTACATAGAAGGATTAGAAGAAATTATAGAGTTAAGTAAACAAAATATAAAAACAGTAGAAACGCTATCTGGTTTTTGCAATAAGTGTGACAGTGTAAGTACTGTCATAAATGATGTATCTCCTGAAAATAGAAATAATATGGTTAAGCCCACTTTTGCCTACAATAGAAGTGTGTCGACTCAGAGGACTTTAGTCTTCTCCGATTCTCTTAGTGTTAACATTGGCCATCATTTAAACCAAGAATTAGACCAATGTATTTTAAATACTTGTATGCCCGGAGCAAGTTACTCTCAAATAATAAATTCTATTTTAAAAGAACAATATGACTCGAATACTACTTTAGTTATTTTAATAGGTTCAAGTAATAAGGTGAATCCAAGTGACTTAAAGAAATCATTTGAGAGGTTAGTTAATTTAAATGTTAGAAAAATAATTATAAGTGACTTCCTATATTCCAAGCATCTTAGCTATAAGGTTAACACTAGGATATATAAATTAAATATGTTACTATATAATTTGACTTTGGGATATAGGCAAAAAATTGTTAATTTTAATATAAATAATTATATTAAGACATCATTAATGACTAAGAGTACCTTGAAAGTACCTGATTATTCTAAAAAACGTCTAGCTATGTTACTAGCTAGTAATATAGTATACAATAATGTTATTAATTTGAATAACATAACTATTTCAACTGACTTGGATGCAGTTATTAGTACAAGTTCTAATGTATCTGCAAATTTAGCTTTAAACTAGGTAGTAAGACAAAGGAAAAGGCATATATTTCACTAGTTCATCAGAACATACAGAGCCTTTCCTGCAAATTATTAGAATTAGAGTTATTCGTTAATAAGTACAATGTTAAAATACTTTGTTTGACAGAACACTGGTTAAAAACAGAACAAATGAACTTTAGTTTAAAGAATTACACGGTGGGCAGTTGTTTTAACAGAGAGTCCATAATGTGTGGGGGTAGTATGATACTATTATATGTAGACATTAAATTTAAAGAAAGAAAAGACATCTGTAGACTCTCTGTTGAACAACATGTAGAAATCTCATGCATTGAATTGAGCAAGTATATAATTTTGTGTGTATATCGCCCACCCAAAGGTAACTATGACATCTTTGAAGCAGCAATGGAGGATGCTTTGGGGATGGCTTCCCGCAGCTCCAGAGAGGTTGTAGTTTGTGGGGATTTCAATGTTGACTTATTAGGTGAGGGTCTAGTAAAGGAGAGAATCTTAACATTTTTTCAATCATTTAATCTTCTAAATGTATTTAATGAGCCAACCCGAATTACCTCGACCTCTGCAACATGTTTAGATAATATTTATTGCAATTGTGACTACTCTGGTCACTTCCTTTTTGATAGCATTACCTCAGACCACAAGGGACAATTCATAAATTTAGAATTTACCATTGAAAAGAAAAAGTCAATTGTATGTAGACAGATAACTGAAAAAAAACTTAGCTTATTTGAAAATAATATTAGGTCTAGCATCAGCCCCCCAATGAGAAGCAGTGAAACATTAGAGAATTGTCTTTCTTTCATCAATGAGCTAAAAACAGAATTTAACAAAATCTTTAAAACTAAGGTAATACTATGTAATACAAAATGCTCTTTTGCTGAATGGGCCACCGCTGGAATTAGAATAAGTAGAGATCACCTATATAACATTTATAGAGAAAAGTCCTATAACTTCAACCAAGATTTTATTATTTATGTCAGAAATTATTCAAAAATTTTCAAAAAAGTTTGTGGTGAAGCTAAATCTAGATGCATAAAACATAAAATTAAGAATTCTTCTAACAAGAGTAAGACTGTCTGGAAAATAATTAACAGTGAAACTGGAAAACTAAAGTCTCCGCATGATCTCAATTTATTATTAGATAATGAACTGATACAGTCAAGATCACAAATTGCTGACATTTTTGAAAATCATTTTATAAATACCCCCACTCAGACAACAGAGAAATTAAATTCATGTCCCCAAAAAGCTCTTGAGTTGTTGGAACAAAATGTTACCAAAACAACAGCACAGTTTTCTTTCAAGTATGTTGACAGTAATGATATAATTAAAAATTTTAAAACCATTAATCTTAAAAAAACCGAAGACATAACAGGAATGTCAGTTTTCGTCATAAACAGAATAATAAATATAATCGCTCCCCATTTAACGATACTTTTTAATAAATGTATAGATATCGGAGAATTTCCAGACTGTATGAAGTTAAGTAGGCTCATCCCACTACATAAATCAGGAGATAGTCAGGACTTTACCAACTATAGGCCTATTTCTATTTTACCAGTTCTCAGTAAGGTTTTCGAGAAAATCATGTCCAACCAAATGCTTTCATATTTCAATAAAAATAATATATTCCATGACGAGCAATATGGTTTTACTAAAGGTAGGTCTACTGTAGATGCAGGAGTGTCACTAATGAAACATATTTTTAATTCATGGGAAAACTCCCGGGATGCGTTAGGTATATTTTGTGACCTCACAAAAGCTTTTGATTGTGTAAAAAAGGAAATAGCGTTGACTAAACTTAAATATTACGGTTTTGACGAGCAAGCACTGAAATTAATGGCATCATATCTTGATAAAAGAACTTTAAAGGTAGATATTAATGGAACCACGTCGAAAGGATCGGAAATAGAGATGGGCGTTCCTCAAGGTTCTATACTTGGCCCATTACTGTTTCTGATTTATATTAATGATTTACCATTTATGGTACAAAAGTATTCTGAGATAGTTATGTTTGCAGATGACACATCTTTAATATTTAATGTAGCGAGATCCTCTACATCTCTTGACGACGTAAATAAAGCTATCTCACTGGTATTGCATTGGTTTACTGTAAATAACCTGGTTCTGAATGCCAAAAAAACTAAATGTATTAAATTTACTTTACCGAATGTTAGGCAAGTTGACGCCAATATTGTTATTGACAGTGAAAAAGTAGAATTAGTGAAAGAGACAAAATTCCTAGGGATAATAATCGATTCTAAGTTGCAATGGGGACCCCATATACTAACACTTTCTAAAAGGCTGAGCTCAGCAGCGTATGCCGTGCGTAAGATTAGAGAAATAGCAGACATAGAAACAGCTCGCATTGTTTATTTCAGTTATTTTCATAGTATTATGTCGTACGGTATTTTATTATGGGGTAAAGCGGCTGATGTTCATAAAGTTTTTGTCTTACAAAAGCGAGCTATCCGATCTATTTACATGTTAAGGTCGAGGTATTCGTTGCGCGAAAAATTTAAAGATATTGGCATTTTAACTGTCCCTTGCCAATACATATTTGAGAATTTAATGTATGCCAAAAAGAATATTGGCCAATTTAGTAAAGTTAGTGATAGGCATACTGTTAACACTCGGAATAAGGAGAAACTTAACGTACCGAAGTGGCGACTTAATAAAGTAAGTAACTCCTTTATGGGACTATCCCTGAAAATGTTCAATAAACTCCCTTCTGACGTATTGGAATTGCCTGTGGCATCTTTTAAAAAGGCAATTAAAGCCATGCTTTTAAAGAAATCTTACTACAGTGTTCAAGATTTTTTAAACGACAAGGATCCAACGCGCACATGACCATGTCCGTAAAGCTATAAATCTTCCCTCGTTATTCCTAGGAATAATTGTCTGGTGAGGATTTTTCTTCTCACGTTATGTGATTGGTTTTTGTGATGGACAATTTATTTTAATTATGTCAAACTAGCGTTTGGTTTGGTCGCTTAGAAAATCTTTTGTAAAGTAAAAACATGTTTATAAACTGAAATTGTACAAACCATATTTTGAAAAAATGAAAAAATGTGAATGTAAAGAGTTTCTTTGTTGCTTCTTCTCTTTACGAACACCTTCCGAAGCAACGGATTAACGATTAATTTAAAACTTTGACGTTCAAAAAATGTTAGTATTTAACTTTATTTTGAAAAATAAACTTTTTGACTTTTTTTGACTTTTAAGGCTCTGACTACCCCTTTTTGGGTTTTGTGGCCGTGATTATATGTATATTCGTATCTACAAACATATAAAATACAGGAACAAACCTGCAACCGTACCAGCCAGCCACGTAAGCCAGCCAGTAGCCACCAACGGTACAACTTTGCTGATAAAATAACTAAAAACTTTCATAACGTACTGCACAATTCTCTATGAATATAGTATCGTAGAAGATGTATTGATTTCTCGAATTCTTCTTGATATCATCGGATTTACCGTTCCAATTTAAACGCCTACTGTTTCCGGTAAGATACATTTTACAACAATAAATAATAAATCGCTGGATCAAACATAGCCATCATAGCTAGTAAGAGCGACAGTTAACTAGATATCGAGTTGTATAAACAGCCATCTCTTTCGCACTTACATAGTACCCTTACATAGAAAAATACTAATAAATTATGTTCAAAAGTACTTATGTGGCAACTAGTTACATTTATTTTTTCATATTATTTCGCTGACGTCTATCAAATATCTAAAGTTTATTCAATCACCGGTCACGCCCCCCCTATCAAATATAAGGGTGATTCTAAATTCTAGAGTAATATTTTTAAAAAAGAGCAAAATTGCGTAAATTTCACACCTAAGACGTATTTACGATAGTTACATTAGAATAAAATAACGACAGAGTTCAATATTTATTTATTTATTAAAAAACTTAGCGAAACTTAAATTACGCCCACACTGAAATGGCACGTTTTTACACAGGAATGACGGAAAATAATTAAAAATCAAACCGTTAACTCTCTTCAATAGAACAAAGGCTTAGAAATATAACAAACAATGTCGATATTAAGATTATCTTAATATAGAATGCTTAAAGTTGAAATGAAAAGAATAAAAAAATATGGAATAATGTTACACAGAAATGACAATTACCTCACAGAAATGATTGTTTTTAGACGAAGACTTAGATAGGAACTGTGTTTTATCAATCAGTCATACTAATTAGTATCCCTTAAAATTGGAAAATAACGTATTAATAATAATTTTTAATAATTAAGTAAATGAATAAATAATATTATTTAAAAGTTACCAAAAAAACAGTCTTTGTCATTAGAAAATTTCTTCGTCAGAAGAATCATCGTTTATAGAGTAATTTTCCATTTAGCTGAAAATATAGTTTTCGGCCCAGAATTGGTAAAAGGTTTTTCTGGTTTAGTATCATTCGAAGAAGATGAAGAACCACACCAGCGGTAAAAGGATTTACGCACATTTGAGAACTTATTCACATCACATACGGTAGAAGATTCACCATTAAGATCGTGTGTGCTAGATGGTGAATCAGGTGATCCGTTGATTGATATCGGTGGTGTTGGTAAAAATTGTTGCCATGGTAGTTGTGTTAGCTCTAGTAGTAGTAGCTCTGCCTCTGTTACAAGCTTCTTCGATGTGTTTGCCATCGCAAAAAGATTGAAACATAATATCAAAAATAGTTACACTGTATAAAATATTGCGTCTTACATTTCGGTACAAATCGGTTTTAATTGAAATATATTTTATAGGTTTCGGCTTAAGGTAGATTGAGCTTAGATTTAAAAAAGATGTAAGTAGAAAAATTACGTTTTACTTCGCCGAAAATAAAATCATTTCTGGGTGCAGAATAATTTCTGTGTTTATGCTACTACACAGAAGTCGCATATACAGAAATAACGAATTAAAAGGTGGAAGAAGCCGATGCTAAATTTTTTGGCTAAATTAAAAATTCAATGCAAAACTGTTTGAATGCAATCAAATGCTAAAAAACCATGATTAATTAAAAAAATACAGGTTTTTCACTTATTTATTAGTTCCCTGAGCAGAAATGACGCAGTAACTTTTTAATACCCCAATTTAAAAACTGCTTTGCTTTTTGTCGAGTCAGTAAATTTTCACAATAAAAATAACATGATGTCAGCCGCAAAATGCCTCAGTGTTGCTACTATGAAAACTATTTTAGTCTGCGATAGACATTTTCTAATTTTTTACTCCAATTTTACAATATACACAGAAATGACGATTTCTTTGGCAACAGTATGATTTATTAAAATAAACAAAGTGTTATAACTCTTAAAATTTAAGAATTACTAGTATCTTTAACTTTAACATTTTAGCAATATATACAGACTTAGATTTAAAACTTAAATCTTGTTTTTATATTTTTCATTTATAAGTTTGACCTGGAATCGGCTTCGATACATACACAGAAAATGATGATTCCATTACTGTGTTTTTTTTAATTTTAAGGTTTTTGTTTTGTGATATTTTATTATTTACTGTACTTACTAAATGCTTGTAACAATATTCGTGTAAAAAATACGATGCATTATAGTCATTCTACTAAGAGTCACTTTTTTACTCTTAGAATAGAAATACCCATAACGACAATTTAAAAATCGGTTCAGAGATTTTGGAGCTTATTACACACAAATAAATACTTTCTCTTTACAAATTACCATACAAATTATAATTTCTACTATTTGTTTCATACAAAAGTCCTGTGTATATAATAGTCCTACCCAATATTCTGGTACTAGCATTTTAAATTTATTCGCAAAATACCATACTCTCATATTTATGGAGTGAATATTTTCACTCATTGTTTTCATCGCGACAATATTTTATACAACTAGGAAGCAGTATATAGTAATAGTACTATCGTATAAAAATATTTTGATTGAAACATCTTCGGAGCACCTGTTTCGCATAAAAATCGGTAGTGCTGTAAATGTAATAGTAGAAAGCTTGGTAAAAACGCAATAAAATCTAAAATTAGTATTCGGAGTTGGCTCGGGATATCGATAATCGAGTTATTTTTGCGAATTGTTATCATTTAGTGCTGGATCGTATTCCTCGTTTTCTTTCAAGAATTTTATTTTATGAGCTATGAGCACAGCTATTCAATAAAAGTACCTAACTCTAAATTCAGGTCAAAAGTCCTGTATTTACTGGAAGTTACTATGGTCGGGTCAAACGATCTTCTTGATTTAAACATTAATAGTGTAGGTATTTTCAATAAAAAGATTGATGGATGTGAACAAACCTAGAGAGGTTTGCTAGGATCGTACAAAGTGGCGATCGATAGTCTCTGCCTGCACCAATGGGAACTAACGCCGTTAGTATATGTATTTAGTTACAAAGTCAAGTTTTCGTTTTTGTACTCATTTTTTATTTCTTTATCTTGGGGTTAATTATGTGAGGCACAATATAGGTGAGACGAAAAGGTCACAAAATCATTATTTATATGTGACTGTAAAAAGGTTTATAATCCTAGAGTAAATGTTCTCATTATAATTTAATTTTGGATAACAAATAATACTACTTGACATTAAATTCGGTTTTTTGTTCTAATTTTTTTGTTAATTTAATGTTGTCATCCTTCATTTGTTGCCATGGCTGGCATGTGTTGAAAATGCTTCTAGAGATATGTTATTTTCCCAAATTATAATGAGAAATGTTCAAGTTATGGTGGTATGTAACAGATTAACTTGTGTACAAGTGTATTCTTACATGCCGGTCAAACTTATAAACCTCCCTTTGCATGGTAATTTACTAGGTTCCACAATTAAGTTCACTTCAGACACAGATCTCTTTATGCAAATAAACTTGCAATAACTATTTTAAGTTGTCTAACCACTGCTTTTTATTTAATTCCACCACCTGAAAATTTTCACGAAACCAAACTACGAGTATACTGAATTGGCACTATTTTACAGGTCAAGTTGAAAGATCATTGACTTCAAATGAGTAACCCAATAAACTTATGTTCCATAAAATGTTGGCAAATTTCCAAAGCAAAGTTGAACTTTTTCCGTCACGCAATAACGCATGACGCAACATGGAGTAAATACAGTGAACCATTAAACATGACGTGTTGTTTGAAGATATCGTAATTTATATTTAAAATTGTCACACTATCGTTCTGTCGCATTGAAATCTTAACAACTGAATGAGACAAAACGATACTTAAGTCGTTCTCAGATTGAATACTCAATTCAGAAATCGGGCGTACTCGTAGGAGGCCTAGCACGAGCGTTATTTTATCTTTACCCTGTCTGTTAGAATGAGATAACAGTTTACGATATTAAGTAGTGCAAAAGAGATGGCTGTTTTATACCACGCCGAGTGGATAGGTGGCTAGCTTCTCGGTCCGGAGGTTGCGGGTTTGATCCCCGCTGAGAGCAAAATTTATGTGATGAGCATATATGATTTTTTCTTAGTTCTAGGTGTTATTTATATGTGTATAGTATTCCATAATTCAAGTCCTTCTTAGTTTGGGCTAACTTGATCTGTGTATAATATGTCCGTATATTTATTTATTTATTTAATATATATATATATATATATATTCTATTCTATATATATATATATATATATATATATATATATATAAAGGGCCGTTTTTCAGTATAGAATCAGTATTTGTTAAACAGACACATGCTGTCTCATCAATATGTAAGGGAATCACAGCACTAAATCATTTCGTCTATTATCTTCCAATCGGACATTAAAATTCGGCCTTAAGATACATTTTCTAACTATTTCAGTATTGACAGCGTTCATTAAATTAATGGGCGCAATAAAATCTGTAACGAGTTTTCAAGGGAAGTGTTACATTTGTTGTTTCAGAATAATTAGGTACTCGACTACAAAATTCTCATGAACACTATCGCAACTGTAATAAAAAAAAATGAACATACATACATACATATGCTCACGGCTATAAATCTCTCGAAGGGGTAGCCAGAGCTAAGGAATTGGAAATTCTTCAGCCACGTTTGGAAATTTCAGTGGGGAAAAGATGGTAAAATAAAGGTTTTCGGTGATGGGTCTCCAACCACATCGCCCAAAAATCCCTTAAAAGCTCCAAATCCGTTAGTCGCCTCTTACGTACACCAACACTACACAGCAATCATAAATCACAAAAATAATGAAGAGCGAGCAATAATAGTATTCTGAATCATACATACTAGTCCATATGTATATGTATAAATAACGTCATTAGTTTTCATAGGGTAAGCAGAAAATATCGATCGACTCTTTGTACGATAAAGGCAAACTAAAAACTAGCTCTAAAGCTCTGGCTACCCCTTTTGGGGATTTATGGCCGTGAGTATATGTATTGTATTATATGTATTAGTATTTGTATATATGTATATACGCTTTGAAAATATGCTTGTTATTTTCTTTTGATTTTCTTAAACATCAATTAAAATTTATTTTTAGTTCAGTAGGAGAGTTTCAGTTTGAAGCTATACTTACATAATGAAGCTGAAGAGTTTCTTCATTAAAGCGATTTTCGCGAGAACTACTAGTATTATTAGGAAATATATTTCGGTGAAAGATAGCCAATTTATCGAGGAAAGCTATAGGCTATTAGAATTATAAATTAATCAAAATTAAAACCCGATGCAAAGTCGTGGTAGATCGGTAGTAAACATATGTTCGGTATGATCATATTTCATACAGAATGAAAATCGACGAATGGATTCGAGCGCGTAGTTAAATTTGTCTCCGTTGCCCATTGAGTGACTTACGCCCGATTTCTGAATTGAGTATTCCAGCTGAGAACAACTTAAGTATCGTTCTGTCGCATTGAAATCTTAAGAACTGAATGAAACAGAACGATACTTAAGTTGTTCTCAGCTGGAATACTCAATTCAGAAATCGGGCGTGAGGCCTTCTGGTGGGGCCTATTGTCAAAAGCCACGTCTCTTTGCCGTAGTCATTATTCAAGAAATAAAGCCATTTAATTAAAAAATCAAAGAATCTTTTGAGTTGCAAAATCATTAGTGTAGTTAGTTTATAAATATATAGTTAAAAATAAGGATCTGCTCATTATTTATCAAGTTGTGCTTTTAATATAGGTGGCATACCCTTAATACACAGATTAGAAAACCCTTTTTCAGTCGACAGTTTCATGACCTTATGTTATATAATTAAAACACGTCTATTTACCACCCATAATAACGATATCCATTAAATTAGCTATAAAGATATGAAGTAATTACGAATTTATTAAAGCTTAATCGCAGATTACGTTAATATTACACAATATACTATTCAACAGCTTTCAATCACGAACCTTACTATAATACTAAAAAAGTCTTCATATACTCTTACTTATATACATTTTTCGTCTTACACTCACATAAAATGTAGCCAGAGCTTCAGCCCTTTTCTGAATTGAAAGGAAAATTTGAGACATTGTTATTATCACTGGTCATTAATTTAAGACATAAACGTCTCTCCCCCCCCCCCCCCCCGATCCGAAGAGTACCTAGTACTTTCACCTATAAGCGAAAGCTTGAAAATCACTTACTAATTCTACAAAATCCCACACCCGTTTTTTAATACTATATTTATAATTTTTTTTAAGGTTATAATTTATAATTAATTAAGTATTTTGCTACACTCTTTCAGGTTCGTACCTGACAAATGACCATATGCCCCGGTATTTAATTAGTCTTTTTATCGCCTCTTTTTATCCATATATTTCGTCCAATAGTCATAAACATATTTTGGGCTATTCCACATATCCCCCCTGAGCTATCCCCCCTGGGGGGGAAGAAAGGATTTTTTTTCTAATTATCATTTGTAATTGATGATACTCATTAACTCATTTGTTGTTTTTCTTCATCAGGAGGGATAGACGGAAAAGTATCCCCCCTGGTAGCACTATGTGGAAAAAAATTCCTTTCTTCCCCCCCAGGGGGGATAGCTCAGGGGGGATATGTGGAATAGCCCCATATTTTCATTTGTTTTTTATGATAAAAATATTTTTATTTGTTTTGTTTTTTATTAAGTTCATTCTGTATATTTTATTGAAAGAGAAAAATAATACGGCATATATATAATGCCAAACAAAAAAGAAAAGTGAGAAATATATCACACGAAATTGAAATAATCTTGTAAGAAAAGCCTTCCTAGGAAAGCCCTTTATCCTTATAAAATATCATAATATAAAATAGATGTGAGAGGGAATTTGTCTTTTACGCAATATAAATTTCTCTTGACTAGACATATGTTTTTTGAAAGCTTGGACATCACCTGAAATTGATTGTTTGATTATTTGACTCTAGCTTATAATCTTACTAACTGACCCGATAGACTTCGTACTGTCAAATTTGCTTATGATAAAGCTAAAGGCTATTTTTCTGGTACTCTTTGTTCAATCAGGCGTGAATATATTATTGTTCAAATTTTTCTGCGATGAAAAGTATCCTATGTTACAATTTGGGTCATTACCTAGCATTCTGCCAAATTTCATTCATATACATTATGTACTTGAGGAGCCTTTTTGCCTCAAACACAAAAACATCCAAACATCTAAACTTGTATCAAACATCTAACATAATGGTATTATATTATAAAACTAAAACGTTCACGCCATAAATGGGTGGCAGTATTTCTTGATACAGAAATACTGACGATTGAGGTATACATCGTCACGTGACAGTTTACTTATGCAAAACGGTGATCGATGTGCCCTTAGCATGTGAGTATACCGGAAAAATGTGGCTACTTTGTATATGAAACGATAAAATAACACTGGATTTTCAGATGAATTTGTAACACTTTTACTCCCTCCGTGAATGTACGGCTTCAACGATGAGACGTTATGAGATAATTGTTTTATAATATATATTTTAGGCGTACAAAGACAAATACGAAAGGGCTAGTGTTTGCTAGGAACAATGGAAATTAACAAAACAAATGTTACGCGCGCGATTGATTAAGTTTACAGATACTGCAATGTTTATCGGATTTGGTTTGGTGCAGAATTATTTCCAGTGAGAATACTTCCCTTTCAATTCGTTATTACTTTTGTCACCTCCAACATAGCCAACGGTAATGTCAAATTCATACAAAATTATACTAATAACAAAATAATAAATATACGGACATAATATACACAGATCGCATCCGCACCACCGACCTGCGCTCCAAAACTCAAATAGCCGACGTGGGTGCTAAGACAGCCAAATTGAAGTGGGACTGGGCGGGGCATGTCTGCCCCGGTAACGGTGATAGGCCTGCCCCCTATCACGTGAGTACACTGTCCATGCAAAACGTGGGTACTCTGAACACGAGGTGACAAAGACACGTGATGTTCAGAAGTATTAGTACCTCTGCCTACCCCTTCGGGGATATGCGGCGTGAAGGTTTATGTTATGTTATGTTATAATAAGAGAGTAATAATTTATAATAAAATATCTGCACAGCCAGGAAAATATAAAATGAGCTCTGGTAAGTTTATTTCCTTGAAGGAAACATTATTTTAATTTAAAAAATCCAAGCTGCATTTTCTGAATTCCTTCAACGAAATAAAAAAGAACTTTAACGAACTAATATTAATTATGTAAATATTCCCGTTTTTATTGCAAAGGTTTCATTGATCAATGTAAAAAATATTACTGACAAAAACAAATGCGATGCAACATCCCAAGAAGGTGTAGCCAGAGCTTTGGATTAAGAAATTCCTCAGCCACTTTTGGAAGTTAAGTGGGGAAAAGATGGTAAAATAGAAGTTGTTGGTGGTGGGTCTCCAACCTCATCGCCCAAAATCCCTTAAAACCCCAATACCGTTAGTCGCCTCTTACGTACACCCAACGGTAGAAATGGGGTAGTGCTATTCTTACTCTAACACTCTACACACTAACTCGCGACACTACACAGCATACATATTCTCTTATATAATGTAGTTTTGTAGTTTTTTTAACTAGATATCGCGTGGTATAAATAATCGCGTGGTTATAGTAGTAGTAGTAGAAGTATTAGTATCTCTGCTAACCCTTTCAGCGAAGTTCGGCATAAACGATTGAGTTAAGTTGAGAAATTAATAAAATTACATACAATAAACATTCTTTATCTTAAGTACGTGCATCACCTAATAACTACTGGAATTACTCCACTTATCACAATTGTATTTTTTGTGATGGAAATATCTCCTTTCACCTATATTAATTGTGTTCCTTTTTGATGCTTTTAATTCAAATGGGCCAGTGCGAGTCGTCTTATACAAGATTATAGATACCGGACGTAGTCGCAGGCAGAAAGCTAGTGACAAATAAGCGAAACGGTCTCGATGTAGGTTTGGTTTGACAGAGAGATTCTTATATAATGTAGTTTGTAGTCACAGCAGTGAAGCAGAGTGATTCTTCTACATAGCTAGTAGCGACCTTTTAACTAGATATTGCGTGGTATAAAACAGAGCTCTCTTTCGCACTTACTTAGTATCGTATACTGTAAAATAGCGCTTGTTCTAGGTCTCTTGTGGTAAGAGACTATATTCTCTCGCCAACAAGTAGCCGGTACTGTGGATAATTTCTTAATCTCCTGTCTATTCACATGTATAATATAATATGTTAACCGAGTATGAAAAATTACAGCACACCAGATTTGCGACATGAAAACGTTAAAATAAACCACAGGTTTTTCCTACATCTGCGCCCTTCTTTCTTGGCAAATAGAACTTTCTCGCTCAATTATACTACAATATCAGAAAATAAATGTTAAAGAAGGGCTTTGTGCTGTCATTATAAGGAAGACTTACTGTATTTTGGAAGTAATTGTTACCTATGTTACGAGTTAATGTGAAAGGAAATTGGCGTCAATTTATCATCGTACTTGGTAAGGATTCATTGAGGAAAATGAAGATTTGATTGCTATATTAACTTATTAAGTAGACGTGTAAACGATTTCAAGTAACTAATATGGCAGTATATTAAACTAATGAAGAAGCAAAACGATACAGTTTGGCTCCTCTTCGATGATATAAGTTCACTAAGTTGTCAAGCAAAACTCTAAGCAAGAGTTGATAGGAGAAGGATCCCCAAAGACGCAGGCATATCTTGATAACAAACTATTCAACTCTCTACTAAGTTAATTTGTCAATAGTTAGGCGAGGTTTAGAAACTTGTAATACAGTATTATGTTAGTGTAGAGTCGGCTTAGAATAGCACTACCCCATTTCTACCCGCGGGTGATCGCAACAGACGACTAAGGGTATGAGGAGTTATATAGCAATTTTTAGGCGATGTGTTTGCAGACCCATCAACAAGAACCATTATTGTACATTGTTTTCCAAGTTCAACTTACAAAAGTGGCTAGGAATTTCTTATTCTGAAGCTCTAGCGACCCCTTCTAGGGATTTATAGACGTGAGTATAAGTATGAAATACATACATACATATTCTAACGCCGTTAGTTCCCATTAGGGTAGGCAGAGACTATCGATCGCCACTTCGTACGATCCTGGCAAGTATGAAATGTATGGTTTATTGCAAAATTACATGGAAATAAGAATCGTAGATAAGGTTTTACATTTTGTATGATTCACATCATCAACAAAACGTACGTTCGAACCGATTAATTATGACACTAATATCCAAAATTTCATATTTAGCAGAGTACTCTGTGGCTCTGTGCATGGGTTAATTTAAATGTGAAAATATTAATTGATGAATAACCTATTCCCCACGCACCTTCCAAAAGTGGCTGAGGAATTTCTAATTCCTTAGCTCTGGCTACCCCTTTCTTGAGATTTATAGTCGTGAGTATATGTATGTATGAATAATCATAATTTTGAATTGGCAAAGACTATGAATTGGCATAGATAAGATTTATTAAGTGCATTTAATATTTTCGCGCATTACTAATATTAATAAATTTCTTCAACAAACAATATAACAAAATATATTAGGACTTTATGTATTGCTATGGATTTCCGCAAAGTAACGCCTGATTCAATCCAATTTTCGCGCATATTATGCTTTAGATACTTTATATGTATGTCTGTGTTATATTGGCTCATAATAGCACTTACTATCCTTTTCCGTAGTGTGCTACAAGGCGACTAAGCATCCAATACCCTTTGCCTCTTGTAATGATTTATATTGAGCAATGTCCCGGAAACCCATCACCAACTATCCTTGTATTAACCGTCTTTTCCCCGACCCTGTCCCAAAAGTTACATACATACATATGCTCACGGCTATAAATCCCCAGAAGGGGTAGCCAGAGCTAAGGAATTGGAAATTCCTCAGCCACGTTTGGAAATTTTTGTGGGGAATTGATGGTAAAATAAAGGTTTTCGGTGATGAGTCTCCAACCACATCGCCCAAAAATCCCTTGAAAGCTCCAAATCCGTTAGTCGCCTCTTACGTACACCCAACGGAAGATATGGGGTAGTGTTATTCTGTGCCGACACTACACAGAAATTATTTAGTCATTTTAGTAGTTTTGATTTATAGCCGTGAGTGTAAGTAAGTAGGTGTCTTGCAAAATAAAATAAAAGGAAAAAATATGTAAAGGATACGACTAAATGATCCTTGTAGATGAAAACGTAGTGTTCTCTTCTCCCAAAGATAAAGAATATTTTGTTAAAATTAATACCGGTCACGATTTTTGCTTCTTAATTTTCACCTGATAAATATCGGTTCCTCTGCAAATATATTACTGAACTTCCTAAAGCGTAACGTTGAATACGAATGAGCTCAAGAAGTTTCAAACTTCATCAATTTACTTTAGGCTTACTAAAAAAGTATTTTACACCTTTTGAGAAAATGTAGTTCAGCCGTCTCTTATATGCTTCGGTATTCAGGCTTTCAAAATATAATTAATCATGACTATGATTAAACAATCATGTTTTTATCATTTTACCAACCAACACATAATTATACTTCACGATTACGTAAGTAACAAAAAGGGAAAATTACATAACATAATAACATAAACGTTCACGCCGAATATCCCCGAAGGGGTTGGCAAAGGTACTAATACTTCTGAACATCATGTGACTTTGTCATCTGGTGTTCAGAGTACCCACGTTTTTGCATGGACAGTGTACTCACGTGATAGGGGGCAGGCCTATCGCCGTTTTGTACGAATACACTGTCACATGACTAAGTACAACTCAGCCATGTGGGTTTCCTCACGATGTTTTCCCTCACCGTTAACAACCATGATAAATTAACCACACATATGTCTTAAGAAAAGACAAATTGGTGTAGGCCCGACCCAGGATTTGAACACTAGTTGTTTGCACGATAACTGAGTGTTCTACCCACTGGGCTATCACGGTTGTTTATTTAATTATTTGTTGTAATATTATAGGATATTATTGAAAATAGTATAAATATATGTTTAGCACTCCAGCCAATTTAGCTTATGTACATGCCAGGGCGGCCCTCAGCTGCCTGGCACACATTTATGTGCCTATGTGATTTATACCATGATTTATATATCTTTTTAATAAAAAAAAAATAAAATACATAACAGCCATTGTTTCTGATAGCATATTTATATAATATTTGCTACGTTTTTATTCGTAGAAGAAAGATAAAATCTGGCTTGAAGAAAAAACTACTAAAACAGGGGATGAAAATGTCAGTAGAGGACCACGGAGGACACATTGAGATCAGATATAGAATGTACTCTAAAAGGCACAAGTCCGTAGTCTGATGAATAAAAGATCATGTATGAAAAGATTGCTGAGTGAAAATTAAGCTGTAAAAGTTTTCGTACAAAGGGGCAATCGATAGTCTTAGTCTACCCCAACGTAAATAGATGGCGTGAGTATATGTGTGTATGTAGCAGTGGATAATAAACATGACAAACAATGACACGTACGTACAATATTAAATGTGGCGTGCTAACTTTTTCATGTTTCAGTAATATAGTGATTGCTGGAATTAATTGTTTATTTTGATATTAAACCTTCTTGAATTAAATTTGCAAATAAAATTTTGTTAACTTGTTTCTACTTAAAAATTTGGGGACTTTATATTAGAAAAAAAGAACTTACCTTGTGACGAAAGAAAAACAATAGATAATTATATATAAAGCATATTAAATTTATTTTTGTTTATTAAATTATTTGTTAACCATAGAAATGGTAAGTTATAATTATTACATACATACATACATATTCTCACGCCGTTAGTTCCCATTGGGGTAGGCAGAGACTATCGATCGCCACTTTGTGCGATCCTGGCAAACCTCTCTGGCTTCGTTTACATCCATCAATCTTTTCATACATGCTCTTTAATTTATAAATAATTATTACTATAAAAATAACGAAATATACACAAAAATATGTTGTGACCAATTATTTTACTATTATTACCCAGGTCAGCAGAAAGGGGAAATACCAACGCTGCTGCCCGATTTGAAACTTATTAAGATATTGTTCGTTTAGAAGACATCTTCCGATCGCTATTCGTAAGATACTCAGCAGAAGTTTACGGAACATGTCTGACAGCTTTTCAATTATCATATTTAGATATTATAAAATGTTTTAGCTTTGAATGTGTTATATTTAAAAAAAAACATTATTGATTATTAGCTGGGTAGTGTTGGCTTAAAATATCGCTTACCAATTAATTCCCGCGGGTGTCGAAAGAGGTGACTTCGGGTAATGGGGCTTTTGATGTGATTGTTGGATGCGCTTAAAGAACCATCACTAAAAACCTGTATTATACAAAAAAACCCCACAAAACTTCCAAAAGTGGGTAAAGAATTTCTGATTCTGATGCTTTGACTATATCTTTTTGACATCTAAGTCGTAAGTAAATAAATATGTATGTTATTATTTACGAGAATATTATAAGTAGACGTGTAAACGATTTCAATGTGTGTTCGTTTGAGCTTTAATGTGTATCAAATAACTAATATGGCAGTATATTAAACGAATGAAGAAGCAAAACGATACAGTTTGGCTCCTCTTCGATGATATAAGTTCACTAAGTTGTCAAGCAAAACTCTAAGCAAGAGTTGATAGGAGAAGGATCCCCAAAGACGCAGGCATATCTTGATAACAAACTATTCAACTCTCTACTAAGTTAATTTGTCAATAGTTAGGCGAGGTTTAGAAACTTGTAATACAGTATTATGTTAGTGTAGAGTCGGCTTAGAATAGCACTACCCCATTTCTACCCGTGGGTGATCGTATCAGACGACTAAGGGTATTAGGACTTAAATAGCAATTTTTAGGCGACGTGTTTGCAGACCCATCACCAAGAACCTTTATTGTTCATTGTTTTCCAAGTTCAACTTACAAAAGTGGCTAGGAATTTCTTATTCTGAAGCTCTAGCGACCCCTTCTAGGGATTTATAGACGTGAGTATAAGTATGAAATACATACATACATATTCTAACGCCGTTAGTTCCCATTAGGGTAGGCAGAGACTATCGATCGCCACTTCGTACGATCCTGGCAAGTATGAAATGTATGGTTTATTGCAAAATTACATGGAAATAAGAATCGTAGATAAGGTTTTACATTTTGTATGATTCACATCATCAACAAAACGTACGTTCGAACCGATTAATTATGACACTAATATCCAAAATTTTATATTTAGCAGAGTACTCTGTGGCTCTGTGCATGTGTTAATTTAAATGTGAAAATATTAGTTGATGAATAACCTATTCCTCACGCACCTTCCAAAAGTGGCTGAGGAATTTCTAATTCCTTAGCTCTTGGCTACCCCTTTCTTGAGATTTATAGTCGTGAGTATATGTATGTATGTATGAATAATCATCATTTTGTATTGGCAAAGATTATGAATTGGCAAAGATAAGATTTATTTAGTGCATTTAATATTTTAGCGCATTACTAATATTAATAAATTTCTTCAACAAACAATATAACAAAATATATTAGGACTTTATGTATTGCTATGGATTTCCGCAAAGTAACGCCTGATTCAATCCAATTTTCGCGCATATTATGCTTTAGATACTTTATATGTATGTCTGTGTTATATTGGCTCATAATAGCACTTACTATCCTTTTCCGTAGTGTGCTACAAGGCGACTAAGCATCCCTTTGCCTCTTGTAATGATTTATATTGAGCAATGTCCCGGAAACCCATCACCAACTATCCTTGTATTAACCGTCTTTTCCCCGACCCTGTCCCAAAAGTTACATACATACATATGCTCACGGCTATAAATCCCCAGAAGGGGTAGCCAGAGCTAAGGAATTGGAAATTCCTCAGCCACGTTTGGAAATTTTTGTGGGGAATTGATGGTAAAATAAAGGTTTTCGGTGATGAGTCTCCAACCACATCGCCCAAAAATCCCTTAAAAGCTCCAAATCCGTTAGTCGCCTCTTACGTACACCCAACGGAAGAAATGGGGTAGTGTTATTCTGTGCCGACACTACACAGAAATTATTTAGTCATTTTAGTAGTTTTGATTTATAGCCGTGAGTGTAAGTAAGTAGGTGTCTTGCAAAATAAAATAAAAGGAAAAAATATGTAAAGGATACGACTAAATGATCCTTGTAGATGAAAACGTAGTGTTCTCTTCTCCCAAAGATAAAGAATATTTTGTTAAAATTAATACCGGTCACGATTTTTGCTTCTTAATTTTCACCTGATAAATATCGGTTCCTCTGCAAATATATTACTGAACTTCCTAAAGCGTAACGTTGAATACGAATGAGCTCAAGAAGTTTCAAACTTCATCAATTTACTTTAGGCTTACTAAAAAAGTATTTTACACCTTTTGAGAAAATGTAGTTCAGCCGTCTCTTATATGCTTCGGTATTCAGGCTTTCAAAATATAATTAATCATGACTATGATTAAACAATCATGTTTTTATCATTTTACCAACCAACACATAATTATACTTCACGATTACGTAAGTAACAAAAAGGGAAAATTACATAACATAATAACATAAACGTTCACGCCGAATATCCCCGAAGGGGTTGGCAAAGGTACTAATACTTCTGAACATCATGTGACTTTGTCATCTGGTGTTCAGAGTACCCACGTTTTTGCATGGACAGTGTACTCACGTGATAGGGGGCAGGCCTATCGCCGTTTTGTACGAATACACTGTCACATGACTAAGTACAACTCAGCCATGTGGGTTTCCTCACGATGTTTTCCCTCACCGTTAACAACCATGATAAATTAACCACACATATGTCTTAAGAAAAGACAAATTGGTGTAGGCCCGACCCAGGATTTGAACACTAGTCGTTTGCACGATAACTGAGTGTTCTACCCACAGGGCTATCACGGTTGTTTATTTAATTATTTGTTGTAATATTATAGGATATTATTGAAAATAGTATAAATATATGTTTAGCAGGGCCAGGCCAGGGCAGCCAGGGCGGCCCTCAGCTGCCTGGCACACATTTATGTGCCTATGTGATTTATACCATGATTTATATATCTTTTTAATAAAAAAAAATTAAAATACATAACAGCCATTGTTTCTGATAGCATATTTATATAATATTTGCTACGTTTTTATTCGTAGAAGAAAGATAAAATCTGGCTTGAAGAAAAATATACTAAAACAGGGGATGAAAATATCAGTAGAGGACCACATAGGACACATTGAGATCAGACATAGAATGTACTCCAAAAGGCACATGTCCGTAGTCTAAAGAATATAAGATCATGTATGAAAAGATTGCTGAGTGGAAATTAAGCTGTAGAAGTTTTCGTACAAAGGGGCGATCGATAGTCTTTGTCTACCCCAACGTAAATAGATGGCGTGAGTATATGCGTGTATGTAGCAGTGGATAATAAACATGACAAACAATGACACGTACGTACAATATTAAATGTGGCGTGCTAACTTTTTCATGTTTCAGTAATATAGTGATTGTTAGAATTAATTGTTTATTCAGCGGAGTACACAGGGCGAGGAGGTCTGGTGACTCATGTACACTTCATGTCAGGCATATTCTAGTTATATCGATTTTTAAATTTTCTCGTTGGATAACAGGAGCTTTAGCACTGAGTTTATAGTAAATAACGCTTTTCTAACTCTGAAGCTCTGGGTACCCCTTTTAGGGATTTTAGCCGTGAGTAAATGTATGTATGTATGTATGTTTATAGTAAACTTTTTACACTATTATATTTTATAAAAGAAATCTGCTGAGCAATGTCTTACCAAAAGAAAAATTTACATTTAGGTATCTTTGCATTTTATTTATTAACTTGCTAAGCAAATGTTAAACTTTATTAACATTATGTTTTTGTTGCTGAACAAGAATCAACTTAAAAACTATAAGCTAAATCTCCGTAATGTTACATTGTCTGTAGATAAAACTTTTACACGTTGTTTGAGCTAAAAGTGCTTCAACAGTTTTAGGAAAAGTTTAGAGATTGCCTCAAATAAAAAAACGTTTGGTAGAAAATTCTAGATGGTAAATGTACTTGGGTGACTTGTGGTGGAGTGTAGCTAGCAGCCACGTGACCACACAGCCGGCGGCGGCCATCCTATTATTGTGTTAGCGGCCAACCTTCACCGTTACTACTTGTACAACTTGAGCAAGCTACTCGTACATTTTCGACTGAAATGCAGAAAGACATTTATTTCAGCTGTTTGCTTGTATGTGTTTTGTAGAATCGTAAACTATGCTTTTTATAATTTGAGATCTTGAGTAAAAGGTTTCTATGTTGGTACTACAGTTGGTTGACAATGTTAGTTTTTCAACAGATTTTCTTTGAAAATTATAGTTGTTAGTACAGCTAGTTGCTTATGAAATTCGTTTATGCAAACAGTCCGTGCACGGTAAATGATCCTATTAATATTATAAATGTGAAAGTTTATATGTTTGGATGTTTGTGTGTTTGAGGCAAAAAGGCTCCTCAAGTATATAATGTTTATGAATGAAATTTGGCTGAATGCTAGATAATGACCCAAATTAACAAATAAGATGCTTTTCATTCCGGAAAAAAAATACCAAAAAATATTTACGGCTGATTTTACTAAAGGTACCGGAAAAAATGCCTAAAGTTTTGTCATGAGCAAATTTGACAGAACGAAGTCCGTTGGGTCAGCTAGTAAGTTATAGAGTTACGAGTATTTGAAAAGACAACTATATTTAAACTTTTACAAACATAGAGCACCTCCTAATTAAACAACACTACTTAAACTTTTGGTATAGCCGACGAACTTCAAGTGACTGCCCGCATTTTCGCGAGAGCTAGCCCGTGTGTATCTAACTTGCAAAATGTGTAATTATTCCGTTTCTTTTGCCAACACTCATCGAATTTTAAGACGTACTTGTCACGTCGAAATTTCTCCTTCTACTGATCATATAAATACAGGTATAGAATACCATTCGCCATTTTGTTAGTTTATATTAATGAATGTTCTTAAAACATTTTGTTAACGCCATTAGTTTCCATTAAGGTAGGCAGAGACTATCGATCGCCAATTTGTACGATTCTGGCAAACGAATAACAGAACCTTTGAACCGAGGGAATAACAGAATCTTTGAAAACTAACTAACTAGGTTAAAACGATTTTTATGTACGAGTACTTAATAAAAATTTTTTTTTTTGTATTTTGTATTTTATTATTATTCGAGTTCATTGATGTATTCTTCGTTCTGAGAAACTTATTTGCACAGTTTTACTGGATATTCACCTTTAGTGATGTCTCTTTGCAATCATTAGTTTTGATATCATAAAAATGATATTTCAGTTTCAATTGCCACCGTGTTAGCTCAGTGGGTAACACCTTTCATGCGTTTGGCGGCGTTGGTTTGAATCCTGAGTCGGATCTACACCAGTGTCTCTTTTGTAGTCACAATGTGATTAATTTATAATGGTTTTTATTCCTGAGGGAACCCACGTTACTAAGTTGTATTTAAAGGGTGATAGACCTTACCCCTATCATGTGCAATGTCCAATCATTTTAACAATTTTATTGTCCGTCCGTATGTTTTTTTATTGTCCGGTTAAAGGTTGCTAACTGAAAATCAGCGTTGTCAGGTTAAGAGCTTATTCCATTACACTTTGTCGTTGCTGAATTCAGACGTCTTTCGAAGTTACTGCCGCAGACGCTTGTTATACCACTACACAAATTTCAGTTTGAACGTTATTCCACTAGACTGAATTCAGATTCTGTGGCTTTCAGACGTCTTCAATCTTCATTCAGACAAATGGAATAAGCTCTTTAAACTTACAACAATACGCTGAGTTAGCAACCTTTTCGTTGCCAGTCTTTTTTTGTAATTATGAATCTTGTTTACCGTACTTTTTAATTGTTTTGGTGTGTTAAGTGTTGTATTTTTGTATGCGATGAATAAATATTTTCTTTCTTTCAATCTTTACCCAAAGTGGTAATATTCAACTTCAAACATTACGCAAGCAATTCAAATCTCCACCTACGTGAATCAAGTTAATTCAAGTTGTAAATAGGTTTTTCAAAAGACGAACTATTTGATATTCTGTGAAGTTTTCTCCGAACTATTTGTCCGCTGTTTGTTGTAAATTTCCATCCTTTACAAAATTATGCTAATTCGGGGCGGAACATATACTGGCTTGGAATAACTTTCGATTATTGATATTCAAAAAGCGTTACTTCTACAGTCTAGTTAACTGTTTTTTTAATGCAATAAATAACATTCATTTATATACTCACGGCTTCCAATCCCAAAAAAGGATAGCACTAATTGAATTTGCAGGAGAGTATTGGAAATTCCTCAGCCTCACTCACCTTATTTTTGGGTAAGCAGTAATATTGAGAAAATATTGTCAATAAATTATATGTGGTTACGATCACCCCAAAATTACCTGGAAACCCCTAAATCCCTCATTTGCCTTTCACGACACCCGTGGAAAGAAATGGGCTTGTGTAAGCAAACAAAAATAAAATTACCCGAAATATTACTGTTTTTATACTAAATCCAATTTCACACATTCGTGAAAAGTTCCAGTAGCTCGGTAATCGGCACGTGTAATTGGGAAAAGAGACTTATAGTGAAGTAAAATATAAAGTAAAAAAGAGAATTCACAGGAAACTCGTATTCGGCTAATTTCTCATTAACTTAGTCAGGTCGTGTGCCAGAGTACTCAGAGTACCCGAATAATGGAGTTTGGATAAATTAGTGCTTAAGCATAGCTAGTAGGAGTAACCTTTTAACTATATATCGTGTGGTATAAAACTGCCATCTCTTTTGCACTTACGTAGTATCGTATACTGTCATCTCATTCTAACCGATATCATGACGATAAAGTAGCGGTCGTGCTAGGTCTTCAGTTAGCTGGTTAAGAGGTTATACTTTGTATTGGGCTTGGAACCGAGTTGTTATAAATTTTTTAATTGTCACTTATATATAGTACAATGTTTGGTATTGACTATACGTTGTTATTTTATTCTTAACTTTGCATGTCAAGTCAAGTGTATAGTATACTAGGTGGGCAATAAAGCTTCACATGCCGAAATTCGGAGCGAAGCGAAGCTGAACAAAGTTAAGGAGATAGCAGATTTGTTTACAATAGTTTGCCATAGACTTACATGGGAAACTTTAAAGGGTGATCATTCCTCAATGGAAAAATATCTCCGTCACAACCTGGTCCTTGATGCCTTTGGCCATCATGCAAAATTTGCTTGAAGTCGGATATACCGTTATGAGGAGTTAGGTTTACATGCGAAATAAAAAGTCGAGGGTAAATGGAACTTCGCTCCAAAACGAGCTAGCGTTTTTTTCTTTACATAGAGTAAGAAACTATAAAATTATGATGAAAGACCCATACTTCATTAAAATTCATCGAAACCTATTCTTGATAAGCAAATATATAGGAAACAAAACATTTAAAGTCATAAGTAGATGTTAATCAAATCGAAAACAAATCACTAGAAAAAAAAAACAGATATTCTAACGGCCTTACACAGACGAGTAAAAATATTGGGTTACATATTTTCAAGATGATTCTCTAAGGAAATATAAAAAATTGACGATGTGTTTCAACTTTGCAAATTTTCACGAGTGATAGTACGTAGACAGAACCATTTTACATCACATTCACCCTTGTTATGATTATAATGTAGCAGCCAAATACCCTAAAATAGATGAAATTTCATACCAGCCACCCCGCCTAATGTTTTTTGTTTGTAAACCGCATACCTGAAATGATAAAAATATTATTTACTTTATGTTTGGTGTCATGTCCTATATCATACACTTACAATTATTTTAAATGACCTAAGTATATAAATACCTCTATCACTACGTTTACTCACGGCTATCAATCCCTTAACGGGGTAGCCAGAGCTTTGGAATGAGAAATTTCTCAGCCACTTTTGGAAGCTGATTGGGGAGAAATAATTAATTAAATGTTTTTGGTGACGGGTCTCCAACCACATCGCCCAAAATCACTTGAAAAGCCCCTATACCCTTAGTCCCCTCTTACGATCACCCACGGGTAGGAATGGGGTAGTGTTATTCTAAGCCGACACTACACGGCAATATAAATACATACATACATATACTTACGCCATTATTTCCCATTGGGGTAGGCAGAGACTATTGATCGCCACTTTGTACGTTCCTGGCAAACCTCTCCAGCTTCGTTTACATCCATCAATCTATTCATTCATGATCTTTCATTCTTCATACTTCGGACGCCGGCCTTTTAGAGCACATACTCTATTTGGTCCAGGTGTGTCCTCCGAGGTCGACCTCTACTCACATTACCTTCCACATTGGCTCTATAGATCTTTTTCACCAATTCACTGTCATCCATCCTTTCTTTGTGCCCAAACTATCTCAAAATTCCTTTTTCTATCTTTTTTACAATATCATCTTTCACGCCGCACCTTTCACGAATCACGTCATTTCTCACACGATCACATAACCTTACATTACAAACTTTTCTGAGGGACCTCATCTCTACTGCATTTACTCTGCTCTCATGCTTCTTCCTCCACACCCAACATTCACTGCCATACATAAGCGTAGGAACCAGAACAGCATCATGCACTGCCATTCGGGCCTTTTCGGACACCGACTGACTAGACATGAGACTATTCAAAGCTCCATTAATCGCGTTTCCCCTTTTCACTCTTTTCTCGATATCTTCAACACACTTTCCATCTCTAGTAAACAAACTTCCCACACATACAAACCCTTTTACTTAAAAAATAAATCACAATATAAAGCAATATAAATCTTACACGATTATGTCGATCACTGTTGACAAGGTACCTAGATATCTTGTTTCATTAATTAATACGACTTCTAGGAAAATCTAATGAGTCCTCTATTGCACTCTTAAGGCTGCCTTGAAATAAATAAATAAATATTGCGACCAACCTATGCTCACAGCTATAAATCCCAAAATAGGGGTGGCCAGAGAAATTTCTCAGCCACTTTTAGAACTTAAGTCGAGAAAATTGTTATAAAGTAAAGACATCTCAATTCGCAATACGCCTCTTACGACACCCGAATAAAAAATTGGTTAGTGCTATTGGTTAGCTTACTAACACACTTATTACAGAAATAAGATATAAAATTAAATTAAATTAATTAATCTTTATTTCAGGCATTACACACCCATATTGTTAAATTCTGAGTTAAACATTAAATTAAGTATAAATACATACATAATATACATTACAACAATATGCTGCAATTGCAAATACTAAATTACAGATTAAAAATGGCGTCTTAAACACTTTAACAAATAAGACGTGAGAAGTGAGTGTAATAAAAGAGTATGTAGATGAATGATTAATGTATGGTAAGCAAGATAGATTTCTCAAGATCGTGCAAAATTCGATTAAGTCTCTGCCTACCCAAATAGGAATAATGAGCGTAAGTAAGAAAGAACTCTTGCAGGATCAAAATAACCTCAAAATACGCTTTGATAAATGTAATTATAAAATGAGAAGGACACTGTAAGCATAACTATTTTTATTGCAGTTCTTTGTCTCAACTGTACCAAAAGGCAAGTTTCAATGTGCGTTTCTCACTCATGGTACGAGTCTCCTTATACAAAATCATTCGAGCAAACACTAGCACAGGTTAGTCATTTTATCGTCATAAGCCTTTAGAGCGGCTTCCAGCAGCTCGACCCGGCGCTTAGCTTTGTTAATTCCTTGGTGCTTTTCTTCTGTGACTATTCACTTCAGAATAATGGCCTTGTGAAACTAGAAGAACTCATATGTGAATTTCAATTATTCCTTTTTTTGCATAAATTATAGGATACAGAAAGAAAGAAAGATAATAATGAATAAATAATTTACGAAGATATTATACACAGATCAAGATAGCTCCAAACGAAGTAAAACTTGTATTATGGGATATAACTACTACGATAACTACCAACTCAACGGTATTTAATATTATATAATACACATATAAATAACATCCAAGACTAAGAAACAATCATTAATGCTCATCACATCTGGGGGCACGGCAGTGACACCGTCAAGTCGAGCGCGAAGCAAACACTGCTGTACTATCCTTTTCTGGAACCGTTTCGCCGCATTTTCAGAGCCCCATTCGAGAACCTCTGGATAAGATTAAAACGCTGAAATTCGTGACCTAGAAATTCGTAATCACACACTTGAAATCCAAAATTTCAAGTCGGCAGATCAATTAATTCCGAAGTTAAGCTAATGCAAAGTTTCGCATTTTCGACACTGACTGACTGACTCACTGATCATCAAAACTAACTAGTACTTCCCATAGACCTAGAGAGCTGAAATTTGGAACAGAGGTAGATTTTAACGCCCACATAAAAAAAAACTTTTAACAAGGTTTATGGAAGATCTGGACTACCTGGTGACGCTGATGAGAAAACATAATAAGAGTACTGCCAAACTATAATAAGCGTATTTACGAGGAATAGTATTTGATTAACTGTATTCTACTCAATGAATAAAAATATTCAGTCAAATAATTATTTTTATTTACTAGCACTCAGCCGCGGCTTCGCTCAGATTATTTAGCATTAGTACCAGTACTCGTCACTATCACTAGATGGCGCTGGCTGTATTTTAAATCCCGGTAGCGTATTTATTTGAAATCCCACCAAAAACATTCTGTAAAAAACCAGCCAAGTCTCGATAGAGCTGCTTGTTGATCTCTAAAAAGTAATGAAATCTCTAAAATAAGTGAAGCCATGTCTACTGCAATTTATTTATTATACAGTTTTTTTTTTTTAAATCGCAAATTTGGCTTTAGTTTCAAAAATTAAAAAAAAAATACCGGTTTTTATTTTTTTTTCAATGTACAGTTTTGACCTCCGTACAGTCTTATTATAGTATAGATAGATAGAAGATAAAAGGCACAACTGTTAGACTACGTCACGATAACCATTCTACGAATCCAGTCTACCTAATAATTACACGGTACAAGTTAGTCCTAAAACAAGTAGAATAGTGACTTGTGGTGTGGAATATCAAATCTAAGATCTACTTAAACATATAAATAACACCCAAACTCAAATAAACAAACAAACCCACCATACACGCGGCCATAAGATACATATACTAACGGCTATAAATCCCTTAAAGGGGCAGCCAGAGCTAGGGAATTAGAAATTCTTCAGCCACTTTTGGAAGGTGCGTGGGGAAAAGATGGTGAAATAAAAGATGTTGGTAATGGGTCTCCAACCGCATCGCCCAAAAATCCCTTAAAAGCCCCAATACCGTTAGTCGCCGCTAATGTACACCCACCGGAAGAAATGGGGTAGTGCTATTCTAAGCCGACACTACACAGCTAAAAGTCCCAAAAAGTTATAGCTGGGCTTCACAATCAGATTTTTTTCTGCCAATCTTTACATTTAAGAGGAGGGAAAATTCTGAAATATAGGAGTATTGAATGAAGAAATGATTCTCTAGTTACATCACCAAAAAAAACACTTAAAGAGCCACAACCGTCTAGGTCGCCTCTAGCGACATTCATGGAAAGTTAATGCTCTTCTGAGCCGATACTAAACAGCAGTTCATTTCAGAACCAACAAAAATACGAAATAAGATCTCTGACGTAACACATTATCGTCCCTCTAAATTTTCACATACAAAATGTAAAAGAAGGTATTTCAAGGAGTTTCCTCAACCTATACTAAAGTCACACGTGAGAGAATACAATCGTAAATACATTTTTAATAGTAACCCTGGTTTAATAGGTCATCTCGTCCCAAATAGCGCACAGACAGGTTAGTATTGATCAGCACCGTTGCAACGTACTGTGAAAATAATAATGGCAGCGCCTTTTCAGCTCCTGAAGATAAGCGAGACATTATCGGTGTTTGCATACTGTAGTCTGTACTTACTGTATTAAACTTGTGTGAAAGTACCGGTACTGTTTTAAATGTAATACTTATATTGGATATTGAACTAAAAATATAAGTGCTGCTGTGTAGTGTTGGCTAAGAATAACACTACCTCATTTCTTCACTTGGGTGTTCATAAGAGGCGGCTAAGGGTTTTGGGGCTTTGGGGCTTTTAAGTTATTTTTGGACGATGCGGTAGGAGACTCGTCACCAAAAAGCTTTTGTTTTAAAAATTTTCCCGACTCAGCTTCAGAAAGGGGCCAAGAAATATTAGAATTCCGAAACGCTGGCTAACCCTTCTAGGGATTTATAGCCATGTAAGTAAACTAAGCACCAAAACATAAATATTTTTTAGGCTTAGAACAACACTATTACTTCTATTGCCAAAGGTGTAGTACAAGACGATGAAGGGTAAGGGGCTTTTTAAGTGATTTTTAGAAAATGCGGATAGAGACTTTGCCGTCATTTGCCGATCTTGATTTATATTTTATTTTTATCTATTGAAAATGTCGTAAAAAATAGATACGGCACAGACCCCTCACCAAATTTAATGTCACTTCAATATCAAAAAATGGCTGAAAATGAGAAGTAGCTAATTCCGAAGCTCTCTTGTTATGATATTAACAAAATACATTTATCTTAAAGCAAAGAGTACTAGATTTATCACCAGTGCTCATAACACACTACCTGGTCAAATCCGAATTTATTACTGATATTTTTTATCAAGTATGTACTACGTGGACATTACTTCATTTCATAAATCCAAGAAAGGGGTGGCCAGAGCTTGAGAGCTAGAAACTCTTCAGACATATTTGGAAGTTGATCGGGTAGAAGATGGTAGAAATAAAGTATCGTTGGTGATGGGTCTCTAATACCTTAGTTGCCTCTTACGACACCCGTGGGTATAAAGGTGTAGTGTAATTATAAACCGGCACTACACGGCACTAACATTACTACTACTTAATAAAAAATATCAAAATCTAAAACCCGACCACACAAATACGCGCACTGAAAAGTTTGAAACTTATATTGAATACCCGTACTTGTGTGTCTCATTTCTTCGTAACTTTAGTTCTGCAAGCTGATACTCGTATCACTTCTAACGATACCTCATTAGTCTAATTGTGAAAAAGTTATAGTATAACAAACACACATCAAGCGCGGATCTAGCCATATGGGCAAGATGGACATGCCCACAATCCTAATCAACCTACGATCTCACGCTTTTATGGTCTGCTGATAGGATGATGATTTTAGATGCCTATGCCCACAACCTTTATTGAAGACTGGAAACGCCCCTGATTAACATACATATGTATGACTCGTTTTCGTTAAGATCTATTACATATATTTTACTTGCACAACTCAAACGTTCACCCGTAAACTGAAGGGGTTGGCATTAGCAGAGGTACTATTACTTCTGAACATCACGTGACATTCTCTCTTAGTATTCAGAGTACCCCAATTTTATTGGACAGTGTACTTACGCAATACGGGGCAGGCCTATATTTTATTTATAAATAAATAAATTATAAAAAATAATTTATAAATCACTTTCCCGTTTCAAATTTTAGAGGGCGGGATACAAATATTACCACTATGGACGATAACTTATTTTATTGCAATGATTTAAAAAAAATATGATAAAGAAACCTCAATGTAATTTTTAAGGACCTATTTCAAAATACCTTATATGTAAAGAACAGCAATTTTGTTTTCATGTATTATTTCTTTTATGTCTCTGAAACTTAAAGTGGTTTACAATTTACATTACCTATTTATTTTAAACCACGTAGTCTCATTAGTTTCGGAAATAAAACACTAAGACACAAAGATAGACACACATGAAAAATCTCTATCTCAATTTTACTGCAAAATATATGTGAGGAATTTTAAATACAGAATACCTGGATTGTACCGTATAATCAAGTAGGGAATAAGTTAATTATTATAAAATCATGTCTCACACATTACGCCGACAACTTTTATATATTTATCATATGTAAAGGCTTAAATGCTTTCCTGCTCCAAAAAATTATTTTTAAGCATCATTAGCTCACATAAGGTGGGGCTGGTGTATCCGGCCTTAAGTTAAAGCCCTCCATCCTAAATAAATAAGGAAAAAGTACGACTCATCCGCAGGTGTCTTTCTTGAGATTACAATATATATGTAGTTATACAAAGTTACATATTGCCCACCTTGTTATCCATAACACACGAACCATTTTCCACAGTAAAGAAAACATATTGCACTTAAAAAATATTCTTATGCTAAAAGCCGTGTAGTATCGGCTTAGAATGACACTACCCTATTTCCACCCATGGGTGATCGCAAGACTTCATCTTCTTAGTAACTTCTAAAAATGGCTGAGGAATTTGTCATTCAGGTTACCTGAATCTCTCTCTGGCTACCTCATTCAGGGATTCATAGCCGTGATTATATGTGTTTATGTCTTACGCTAAAACAGATATTGATAACGTAAGTAGTGTGAGCCCGGAGTGTTGATCCTGGTATATTCTTTCTAAAGTCATTAAGGGTATATTCAAGCTGATAACTTGGTCACGCACGAACACCAAAAAGGGTGCTAACCCTTACTTACGTAATATTCCTTCATATCCAATGTGGGGAGCTAATTAGAGTAATCAATCATAATCATTCAAGCCAAATTAAAAACCTTATAGATCTGTGTATTTAGGTCTCTGTTTGATATTTTAAATTAGTACGCGATTATCCTGATAACAGATTTCATTAATTAAGCCAACCCAACAAAATCGGTTGTTTTTATGTTTTTTCTAAAAACTTGCAATGTCCAAATTTCATAATCAAAAATATATTATTTTTAAAAACATGCAATAATCTTAATTCCTCGTTTGGAGAAAACCTCAGAACTTCCTCAAATCTAAAGATCTACTTTAATTCAGTCTGCCACCCGATTTCGATATTTAAGAAGAAAAAATATATATTGGTTTGTTGCCCAGAAAATCAAATAGTTACATTTATATTGTTATTCATTCACATCATTGTCATTCACTATTCATGAATTTTCCTACTGTAACTTCTCTCATATATCTAGGCTTGCTAAGTCATATTCAACTAAATAATTAACTTTTGATACGTAAGTAAAACAATCGTATAATCTTGTAGCTGACTTTTATTGAATTAATTATTAGTTCTAACACAGCGAAACAATATTGGCCATGACAGTATAGCGGATATAGAGAAACAGTGTTACCAACACATAAAAATAGAAAAAGTATTACATTGCTACCAACATTAACTAAATATTATATACAGTAATTTAGCCCAAAGTAAGGAAAATATATGATATTTTGAATGAGGTATACTAACTGAAAAGAATTATTTTGAAAAATATGCTTATTTAAATAACAACCAAGACTAAGCATAATCTATTATCTAAATATCTAAACAAGCATTCGGATTCAACGTACAAAAGTTGCTCTCAGCTATATTAGAATCTGTGACCTCTGACTCTGGACCTATCGACTAGCCTAGGGACGACGACAAACTACATTTTATATTCCTTTATGACTCTCTGAAAGTAGAGATCTATAAGTCTAGAAAGGAATTTCAAACAGTAAAATGGTGACAAATCCTCAATAGTGTTGTGTGTTGTGTGTGATACTAATAATCAGATGTTTTTTCAAAGATATAAGAATAATTTAACCAAAGCAACTCATACTCATAACAAAACAAAAGCTTACAAGAAAACATAAGAAATGGTAATCATAAAATAATACGAGTATATACCCCAAACTGTCCCTGTCGCTACCATTAAGTCCGTTAATGTTTATTCGCTACATAAAGAGACATGTTACGGCCTAATCGATACCTCTGAATTATCAAAGTGGAGGCCGAAATTTTATGTGGTTTTATGTGACATGTCGTGTTCCATTTTCATAAATTGGTTAGGCCACTAAAGCTTGCTACCTTTTAACTAATGCACGTTAATTTTGTATTAATTTTGAGAGTAGTTGCGCTCATGATAATAGTACTGTCATCTGGCTTTTAAGTGATTTTTGGACGATACGAGTGGAGTGGAGACCCATCACCAACAACCAGCCCCGGATCTAGGGGGGGGGGGGGAACCGGGGCAGCTGCCCTCGGCGGCAGTTTCAGAGGGCGCCAAAATCAATTTAGTACATTCTGTATAGTTGTAGCCTAATAGGAGGAACAGAGATGGACATCGAAACCCGCCTAAACAAAGCTAGAGGTGCTTTTGCCCAGTTAAAGCCGGTGTGGAGCTCTAACGTCATGACCCGGCGTACAAAAGTGAGGATTTTCGAGTCTAACGTAAAGTCAGTCTTGCTATACGGTTGCGAAACATGGTTCGTTCGGAAAGACCTATCCAGCAAGCTACAGGTATTTATCAACAAATGCCTAAGGCGAATTTTGAGGATTTACTAGCCACGAACCATTTCGAACGCGGAACTGTGGAGGCTGACTAAGCAGAAACCCATCGACCAGGAAATCCTCACATGAAAATGGAGGTGGCTGGGTCATACCCTCAGAAGACACGAAGAATTCCCGTCGAAGCAAGTGCTCAGCTGGCAGCCAACCGGAAAACGTAAACGGGGCTGCCCAAAAACAACCTGGCGACGTTCTGTGGAGAATGAGGCAAAAGTTGTGGGAATGAAGTGGGAGGATCTCGCAGCCGCTGCCCAAGATCGAGCCAGATGGAGAAATCTGCTCAAGGCCCTTTGTCCCTGCTGAGGGACGTCAGGATGGATGTATGTATGTAGCCTAATTGGCAATACTGATAACGTACGTATCACTGCCGGGGATTCCCCCGTATGTCACATGCAGCACTAGAGGCCACACGAACCGAGCCGAATATTCCTTTACGCCAAGGGACGATCGTTGTTTAGTTTATTTTAGATTGCGTGTCCGAGTAATTAGTAAAATGAAACAACAAAGAGCCTACACGAAAATTTCACCTTCCTCAGTGGTCACGCATTTTTAAATATGTCGACTGATGATCTGCAGAAACATGGAGCCGATCTAGCTCGAAAATATTCAAAAGACTTGAATGCAGTTGATTCTTGCCAGGAACTTTCTGTATTCAAAGACCTAGTAACGGAAATTGATGAAAAATCAAGTGCATTCGACCTGTTACAACATCTGTGTAAGAATGACTTGCAAGAAGCGTTTCCTAAAGTTAGTATAGCTTGAGGATATACTGCACATTACCGACGACATCTGCCAGCTGTGAGCGAAGTTTCAGCAAACTGAAAGAGAGGATGGATGATAGGTAAACGGTGAAAGAGACCTATAAAGCTAATGTGGAAGGTAATGGTAATGAAGACGAACTTGGGGGTTTCATAAACATAAACATACATAACATAAACGTTCACGCCGAATATCCCCGAAGGGGTTGGCAGAGGTACTAATACTACTGAACATCACGTGACTTTGTCACCTGGTGTTCAGAGTACCCACGTTTTGCATGGACAGTGTACTCACGTGATAGGGGGCAGGCCTATCGCCGTTTTGTACGAATACACTGTCACATGACTAAGTACAACTCAGCCATGTGGGTTTCCTCACGATGTTTTCCCTCACCGTTAACAACCATGATAAATTAACCACACATATGTCTTTAGAAAAGACAAATTGGTGTAGGCCCGACCCAGGATTTGAACACTAGTCGTTTGCACGATAACCGAGTGTTCTAACCACTGGGCTATCACGGTTGGGGGTTTCATTTAAACCAAATAGAGAATATGTAAGTTATCAAAAAGGCAGGTTCCAGAAGTATAAAGGTAAAAGAGCATGTATGAAAAAAATATGGATGTGAACGTATATGTATGCAAGTATAATTTGTATTAATCATAACAATCTGTACTAATTTCAGTTGTTATAATAAGGGCAGAAATGTTTTTACACATTTTCTAGTACTAATAGGCCACCCCTGACCTCAATTATTTTATGGGGTCCAAAACAAGGAAATACTTAATATTCGACGCTCTTATTGTAGTTTACAAATTATGGTTTAATTTCTACCAGGGACTTCTAGGTTTGTGTTTGAATAGCTAACTTAATTTTCGATCCATAATACTTGATGCTCTTATCTAGTATTTAAAAGAATGGAAAAGTACTTATTTAACCACATACATACATACATACAAAGAAGAATAAAAGAGCATGTATAAGAACATTGATGGATGTATTCGAAGCTAGAAAGGTTTGTCAGGATCGAACAAAGTGACGATCGATAGTCTCTGCCTACCCCAATGGGAACTAATGGCGTGAGTATATGTTTGTTTGTATGTACAGACATACACCCACGTCTTTAAATTCCTAGTAAGTGTAGCCGGAGCTAAGGAGTTAGAAATTCCTAAGTCACTTTTGGAAGCTAAGTGGGGAAAAGATGGTAAAAAAAGGTGATGTGGTGAAATTTTGGTGATTGATCTTCAACCGCATCAACCAATAACTTAAAAAAGGCCCATGTCATTAGTTGCCTTCTACGACACCCATGGGTAGAAGGTTAGTGACATTCTAAGCCGGCACTACACGGCAATATATTTAATAGAATGGAAAAGTACTTATTAAACCAGACAAATAAACCAGTAACCATTGAGCAAAAAGTGGCACAGATGTACACAATTATTTACGCGCAACTACTATCGACCCCAAAAACTCCGTTGTAGATAAAATCATAAGCTTTAATTTTCATTAAACAAGTAGGAATTGCACAAACGCTGGATGTATAGTTAATCTATTAACAATTAGCTAACAAATTATAACTACTAAAATTTTCTTAGTTTTTTCACTCAATGACCAATCATCAAAATTGGAACATGAACGGAAGAATGGATCTAGGAACAGTCTCCCATCCTATTATATAAAGTTAAAAGAAAAGTTTGCGGTCATAAATCGAAAACCTTACTCTTTTTTCAACCAAATTTCATTTTTATTTAAAACCGAAATTCTACAAAAATAGTCTCCAGAGCTATTTATAAATAAGTCAATGAAAATACTTTGGAAGATGGCCACCCCATTAGCCAGTTGGATGGATTTGAAAAGGGTAGTTTATACGGATGGAGTAATGTAATTTCAAGCGCCCTAAGGGTGTTTTCTAACAGTGGACAAAAATTGGCTCGTAAATACATTACAATGATCTGAACTTTCGCAACCCTATGTTGAAGTGAGTTCCAAAACTTAGAAGAATTGTAACAACTGTTACGAACTCAGCGATAGATATATGAACATATAATCATAAGAGTTCGTAAGAGGTGGGTAAGGGTAAAAGGTGTTGTAAAGTGATTTTGGGCAATGCGGTTGGAGACCCATCACTAACAACCTTTGTTTTACATTATTTTACCTTCCTTATGTCCAAAAGTGGCAGAGGAATTTCAAATTCCGTATTTCTGGCTACCCCTTCTAGGGATTTACAGCCGTGAGTATATGTATGTATCTTTCATGAACATGCAATATGGCCGAACGGTTAATCGCTTTTTTACTGTAAATTTTAAGTCATCACTATGTTCAAAGGACTTCCTGAAAGGAACAATATTTCTTTAAATTATTGTTCAGTCAAAGGTTGATGAAACTCTCTCTTGCTTAGAAGTAATAACAACTCTATCAAAAATAAGCAAAATTTTAAATTTCCGTACATCCTACACATATTTCGTTCCAAACAATCATAGAATATTGATTGAAAAACCAGTCGATACCGAATAAATAAAGAAGTCTTTAACGAATTCGGAAAGAGACCTTCAAAAACATTATGAATAAAATAAGGACATTACCTTGATATTTTTGTTTTGTTGAATTCGTTTCGGTATCGCGTGAGCTGCATACGTAGCGCAACTAATAATAAATGCGATTTGTATGACAAGTGGCGTGACCTCGACTGTTCTGGGGACTTTCTACTTATTCCTAATCATAGAAAATCTAACTAAATAGAGAAGAAACGTAGAATGACAATTTCCTGAAATAGTTCAGTGCATTTAAACTGACTTAAGGGATGTATCAACAATTTAAGTCAAAACATTGATTGAATCAACCAATCGGGGTATAGGGTATAACTTACTCGTATTTTGATAATTCGTTTTTAGTAAATTTTACCACCAAAAACATTAAATGTAAAAAAATGCCAAGTCTCTCGATGCAGTCTTTCCATCGTAAAAAGTTTTGAGATCTCATAGAAGCCAAGTCCTATTCAAAATATTTCGTAGTTATAAATCAACATTTAGTAATTGTATCAATAGTTTTCTTTATATTATAATTATAGTGATTTGGCAATGAGCACAGGAAGAAACAAATAAAACGGCATATTTGGAGGAGTTGAAAGTTACACACACCGCATGCGTAAACATTAATATCACAAAATTAATTTTCTTTTGGTTTATCCGTGTCGTCCCAACCGAATTTCGGCAACGGCAGTCAGTCTTAGTGCACTCTCGATTCATTTACTTTCATAAAGCGATGGCCCGTAAGGTATTCTTAATTATTGTATTGGAGCATGTAGTCGGTAGTGACCATCATGATTCACACATAACAAATAATCTGATCACTGGTCTCGTCAGTAACATTTGCACATAATTCCAGGCAGCAAGCAGCTTTTAATTTGTGCTCATTGCCAAGTCACTTTAATTATAATATGAAGAAAACTATTGATACAATTACTAAATGTTGATTTATAACTACGAAATATTTTGAATAGGACTTGGCTTCTATGAGATCTCAAAACTTTTTACGATGGAAAGACTGCATCGAGAGACTTGGCATTTTTTTACATTTAATGTTTTTGGTGGGATCTCATTTATTTTTTGTAAGGGTATTTCTTTCTTTTACTTTTAGGTGACCTCACAATTTCTTGGACGTCAGCTACTGCTTTTTTTAGAACCCATTCTCTATCTCTATCTCTTTTGTTTCTTCTCTGAGGCTTCGTTACTTCTAAGGTAGACAAGTCTGGGCGATATATACTTCGGAGTCGATTATATTCAGTAAACATAGACTTATAGACTTGCATGTCATCCCAATTCTCCACTACATAATGGACGACAGCACGCCTAATATCGTTTGACGACTGAAAACTCCCATACATGCTGTATGACAACGAATGAAATAAACACGACCCATCTCCAGGAATAGAGATGACTCTGTGTGGACAAAGGTCGCCATTTATGTACAATATTTCACGTTCCATTACACTATATTTACAATTACTTCTATAACAATAGGGCTTAAACTTATAAATATATGCAAACTAAATAGAACTAAACTAACTAACAAATAACTAACTAAATAAATATATATCTACTAACTTACAAACTATAACTAAACTAAACTAAATAACACGTAAAGTTCTCCGAATATCAATTATCACTACAATATTTTTTAGTTTCGAAATGGGTTTTCATAGACAGATGATCGCAATCAAATGAAAATTATCTAATTAATTATTTTGAAGTACTACTTACACTGCGCTTTGTAACGAAACCATAGCGCGATTCAGACAGGTACAACGCCATCTATCGAGCGCGCATACAATATTTATCGCAATACAATGGAGATTTAGCTTTATTAATTTAATGAACTTTATGTATTAATTTGTATTAATGGTAGTCTATGTATTACATTTATATTTTATTCTTTTCTATTCTATGTATGTATTCATCCAATTGAATAGGTACTTGAACAACGAACAAAGTTAACAATGCAGTCAAAATCCATACATAATGTTCTTGCCAAACCGCAAATATAAAATTGTTTTCTATGGCATATAATTTTTTAATGTTTTTATAATTTTTCCTTTATATGTGGCTAATGACCTATCTTGGTGCAAAATTTGAAGTTTCTAAGTCTGCTAGAAGTACTTTAGATTTTTGATGATCTGTCAGTGAGTCAGTGAGTGACAAAATGGTGTAACTTTGATCGACCGTAACTCCTAAACTATTAATTCATTTGGCGTGTAATTTCGAACTTAAGCTTGTTCTAATGCCTACTATTATTCACCGAAAACCTAAACTCCTAGCTTTGTCCACGTCGAAGATATAGGGGGGGCGAAACAGCCGCGAACCGCTTCGAGAAAAGATGGTACGGCCGTGCCCGTTTTGCTCGAGACTTGGCAGGGGCACTGCCGTGCCCCCAGATAAAGCAATTTTTGTACTATGATAATTCGTTTTTAGTAAATTTTATTTAGCAATTTTGATGATTTACCTTTGGTTTTCGCTCTATTTAGTTATATTCTCTATGTTCCTAATCTACCTTGTCAACTTAGTAGGAAGAGCACGGCTTCAGTTAATGAACACATCGGTTCAAATCCTGAATCGAGCCTATAGCGTACACTTTATTCGACGATATTCAAGTCAAACTTTTATTGCTTTAATATGTGTATAAGTAGTTGTTTTAATCAAGGTACAGTAATAAATATGGACCCTGTTGGGCACATGCAATTTTACAAGAGGGCTGTAGATACTAAAAACTAAATATTATAATTAGATTATCATGTATTAAACATTATTAAGTTTCCTAGCACAAATTTAAACGTTAACCGACGTTAACGGTAAGTGAAAATATCACGAAGAAACCGACGCAGCTGAATAATAGATGGTTGTCAAAGTGCTAAGGCGTGATAAGGCCTTGGTTTTTGCAAATGTCCGGGCTGAAATCTAGGTTTCTGAATACCTGAAAATAAACTAATCATTTATTTCAAAATAAAAAGATAAATCTTTGTTTTTTGAATATCAAATTGTAACTTAATATTAAGCTAAAATATATTCCTACTTTGGATTTGGAAGGTGTTTTTTTTGTATTTGATTTTCAAAAGACACTACCTCTGTCTATTTCGAACATAACTAAAATGACCGTAATGTATACAGTGACAAAGGATAACTGCGTCAAAGAACTCAATGTAACCTGACGCTAGAACCGTCTTCGTATAACTGATTTATATGGATTGTTCTTTAGAATAGAACTTCTTAGAATAGAAAAGAAAAGAGAAAATTTATTTCACATTACAATCAAAACTATTTATTGACGTTATACATACATACATATACTCACGCCGTTAATTCCCATTGGGGTAGGCAGAGAGAGACTATCGATCGCCACTTCGAACGATCCTGGCAAACTCCTCTTGCTTCGTCTACATCCATCAATCTTTTCATACATGTTCTTTTATTCTTCATACTTCGGACGCCTGCCTTTTTGATACATACAAATACTCAAAACCATAAATCACTAAAAGGGGTAGCCAGAGCTTCAGAGCTGGATACTCCACAGCCACATTTGGAAGTTGTTAAGGGGCATATTAGAAGAAAAAAGGATCGTTGGTTATGGGTTTCCAACCGCATCGCTCAAAAATATCAGCATTTCTTATCACGACGCTTCTAAAAAAAGGCATCCTACAGGTGACAGGCAAAACAAGACGAAAGTTATCTGTAAATCTGGTGTCAAAAAAAAGGTCATGTGATGTTCAGAGGTATAAGCAACTCTGCCACCATTCCGAAAATTAACAGCGTGAAGTTTGAGTCGAGTTAAGTGAAGTAGATTTATCTCTTAAATAAAATGAAACAATGGAAAACAAAATGCAATGTAATACATTTTATTTAATACAAGCTTTTTGCCCGCGACTACGTCCGCGTGGACTACATGTTTTGCATCCGGTTTACATCCAAAATACCAAAACACAATCTTAACTTCTTTTTTATATTTATATTCCCGCGGGCGTTGTAATAGATATAAAGAACATACATACATACATATACTTACGGCTATGAATCCCTTGAAGGGGTAGCCAGAGCTAGGGAATTAGAAATTCCGCAGCCACTTTTGGAAGTTGAGTGGGGAAAAGATGGTGGAATAAAGGTTGTTGGTGATGGGTCTCCAATCGCATCGCCCAAAAATACCTTAAAAGCCCCAATACCGTTAGTCGCCTCATATAAAGAACATTGAGCCTTTTTAAGTGATTATTGGGCGATGCAGTTGGAGACCCATTTGAATACCTTTTCCCCATTCAACTTCCAAAAGTGGATAAAGAATTACTATCACTGAAGCTGTGGCTACCCTTTTTTGGGATTTATAGCCGTTATTATATATAGTCATGAATGATTATAGATGAATTTCATATGTTCCTTTTTGTAGTGGTTATATAGTTAGTCAATCGCATCAAGTTTCAAATTCCTAGATACAGAAATGTCAAAAATCTGTATACTATATTTCAATCCCATAGGGGGTGAGTTCCAAAAATCCTTTTTATTTGTTCATAAAAATCATGAAACAATCCATTTCGTACCAAGTTTCTATGTTAAAACATGAGAATATCTTTAGTAAGTATGGATAGCAGTTTGGCGCAGGGATGGTGGTCCGGTGCTGCCCCCTACACTGACCGCTGGTGATGTGTGAGAGATTGAAGCCAATCAGTCATAGATGGCGGTATTAAATTAAAATAAAGATATGTGCTATTATTTACAAACTTTGCATTCTGAGGCTTATACAGAATATTAATTTATGCGTAAGTTTAGCAAAATATATCTATGGGAATATAAGTTTCAAAATAGTTAAAAAAAAGTTATAAACATATTTTGAGACCTACCAAATGAATACGCAAAATTCATACAATATACTTTCAATTATCTTTAGTCATACATATTCGCATAGTTGAATGTGAAAAAGAAGGAATAGTGCTTCCTATCATTTTAAGCTAACACAAAAGCAAAAAGACCACCGAACCTGGGTCGTCCGTTCGATTAGTATTAACCAAACGGTAAACCGCTACGCCACGAAGACATTTGTGTTGACTTCAAATTTTTGATAAGCTATATATCTAGTAGGCATACTATTGACAAACAATTAAATGGACATTTATTTTGATGAAAATGGATAAAACCCTTATTTTTCTCCAAAAAAGACTTATGAAGAGTCTGATAAAGTCGTTCGCTGAAAAAATGAATCGTTTAAATATGGGGAGCCATATAAAAGTTATGTTTTTGATGCTCCTGTGGGAACCCTTGCGAAATTCGGGATAAATGATATCCTATATGTTGGCCAGGTGTATAAGCTACATTCTCTACAGTCTGGTAGAATTAACGTGATGACCGGACATACAGACAGAAAGACAGACAGACATTTTTTTCAAAAAGCGCAAATTTGGCTTCAGTATCGAAAATTAAACATATTTCACCAGTTTTTATTATTTTTTCTTTAATGTACAGTTTTGACCTCGGTACAGTCTTATTATATAAGCTACATTATAGACTAGAATGTAATGTAACCTTAACTCCATACAACTAACATAATTAAATTATTGACACACTAATATTATGACAGCCAAAAGAGGCTTAAATTCTTCTTATAATTACATTTGTATATGACCTAATCCAATTTGATCAATTACACAAAATTATACATACACACACAGTCTCACGGCTATAATTTCCTAAAAGAGGTAGCCAGAGCTTCCGATTTAGAAAATTCTTCAGCCACTTTTGGAACTTGAGTAGGGAAAAGATGCTCAATTTAATGTTTTTGGTAATGCTTCTCCAACCCAAAAATGACTTAAAATGCCCTAATACCCTTAGTCGCCTCTTACCACTCTCTTACGTCACTACGCAGCATGTGCTGTGTATATAAAATTATGTAAAAATGTTATTCTTTTACCAACAATAATAAAGTAGATTACCAAGTAAAATGGCAAAGAGAAATTACATCGCCAATTTTATGATACTGTAAGTTAATAACAGCCCCGTAAGGCGTTACAAGAACATTACACAAATTAATTAATTTGTAAACGTTCTCTATTATTAAGCTTGAAACATTTACTTTATAATATTTAGAATATATTGTAATATTAAATAACATTTTTCTAATATGAATGGTAAACATGGGATGCATTTAAACTAATGCGAGACAGAAAACATTTCGAAAAAAGCGGGAGGCTGAAGCAATACATCAATACAATTCTTGAATTTTTGAGAAGTTTATCAGAGTAAGTTATTAGCTGTGTAGTGTCGGCTTAGCTGTGTAGTGTCGGCTTAGCTGTGTAGTGTCGGCTTAGAATAGCACTACCCCATTTCTTCCGGTGGGTGTACGTAAGAGGCGACTAACGGTATTGGGGCTTTTAAGGGATTTTTGGGCGATGCGGTTGGAGACCCATCACCAACAACCTTTATTTTTACCATCTTTTCCCCACTATCATTTCCAAAGAGGAATTTCTAATTCCTTAGCTCTGGCTACCCCTTCTAGGGATTTACAGCCGTGAGTATATGTTTATCAGAGTCATACAGAGCGCCGATTAATGGTGACTGCGTACTCTAACGGGAGTTAACGGCTCAAGAGTTCAGTTATATTTAAACTCTTACTGTGCAGTGGCGGCTTAGAATGTCACTACCCCTTTCTTCGTGTCGTAAGAGGCTACTAAGGGTATGGGTCTTTTTAAAGTTGTTTTTGGACACTGCGGTTGGAGACTCATCACCAACGATATTTTATTTCTACTATCTTCTTCCCTATCAACTTCCAAGCATAGCTGAGGAGTTTCTATCTATAAAGCTCTGGCTACCCCTTCTTGGGATTTATGGCTGTGGGTATACGTATGTATGTGTGTTAAATTATAAAAACTTGTTTAAAATATTACTGCGCTGTAGCATATTCAAATAATATACAATTATTAAATCTGCGTTTCTCAATGTTTTAAAGATAATAAGGATAATTTAAAGATAAATATATATAAATATTTTGAGAAGTTTATCAGGTCATACAAAGCGCCGATCAATGGTATCTGCGTATCCTAATGGGAGTTAACGGCACGATGAGAGTTAAGTTATTTTTAAACTCTTAAAATAGTACAATACGACCAGTGTGGGTGACTGTACCATACCACCCTGTAAAGAGCCTACCCTGTGAGCCTACTCAAGCCCCTCGATGGCAACATATATTGGCTCTGTGAGGAAGAACATACTTAATTTATCAACCTCATTTGAAGTTAAGGTGCCGTTGGTTCAGCGAAAAATATCATCTCAGGGGGTGCGGCCCCCGCGGGCGCGGGGAAACGCCTTCGCGCCGATCGAGCGGCCGTCTCACCGACGCGACGCCGCGTGCGCGCGTTTTAAAAACATACAGTAGGGTAAGCAATACAGTTATTGTCAACTCGACAGTTTTAGCCACTCGCAAATATTTTCTTTGGTATGGGTTCGGACATTTGTTTATGATTATTTACATTTTCTTTCTAAAATATTTACGAGTGGTTATAACAGTCAGGGTGACGAAAACTGTATCGCTTACCCTAGGTTATCAATTTCAAAAATAGTTTCTACCATGGCCGTTTACAATATAAAATGTAATGATACGATAGATTTGTCTACCCCTGTCAGTTTATACAAAATTATTACAGTGATAATTTCATAACTTTTGCCGTGTCGTGTCGGCTTAGAATAACACTTCCCCATTTCTACCCGTGATCGTAAGAGGCGACTAAGGGTATAGAGGCTTTTTAAGTGATTTTTGGGCGATGTGGTTGGAGAACCGTCACCAAAATCATATATTATTACCATCTTTTCCCAAATCAACTTCCAAAAGTGGCTGAGGAATTTACTTACTTATACTCACGCCCATTATTCCCATTGGGCTAGGCAGAGACTATCTTGACAAACCTCTCTTGCTTCCCTTACATTCATTATCCTTCTCATACATGCTCTTTTATTCTTCTCACTTCGGACCCCCGCCTTTATATATTTATATAACGTTTTCTATCTGGTCAAGAAACGTTTTACGAGGCCGTCCTCTACTAAGATTCCCATCCACATTGGCTCTATATATCTCTTTCGCTACTTTATTTTCATCCATCCTCTCTATGTGCCCAAACCACCTCAACATTCCTTTTTCTATCTTGCATACTACGTCATCTTTCAAACCTACTCGTTCACGGATCACAGTATTTCTCACTCTATCACACAGCCTTACATTACATATACTTCTGAGGGATCTCATTTCCACTGCATTAACTCTACTTTCATGCTTCTTCTGCCATGCCCAACATTCACTACCATACATCAGCGTGGGAACCAGAACAGCATTATGCACAGCCATTCGAGCCTTTTCTGAGAAATTTCTCATTCCAAAGCTCTGGCTATCCCGTTAAGGGATTTATAGCCGTGAGTATATGTATGTATATAATTTTCATTTTACACCTGTAACTATTTAATATTATTAATTGAAATAAGAAGTTACTTTAACGGTTTTGTTCTTTTTCCCATTCCTGATAAATTAAACAATATAATATAAAAATGAGTGCAATCTATGAATTGAATGAATTCTTTTATATTTGCTAATGCTAACCGTACGCTCGGTCACTCTCACGCCTACATTGACGCGCATCGTATACAGATAGGTCACTCGCACACTAACGGCGCCGCACGCGCGTAAATTGTAAGATCTGTAACACAAGGCGCGCGCGACATAGGTCCATCCCCTAAAGCAGCTCGCCGAGCACTGAGCGGGCGGCGGGCGGCGCTCGGGCACGAGTAGGACTGCGAATATCGATGTTTTTAAAATATTTGTTTTATTGAATTTATTAAACAAGAAAACTAATCGCCAATTATTATTAGAAATACAAATGCTCAAATTATGATGCAAGTTATATGTAAGTAGGTAAAATAAATAAAATATAAAACCATTTTAAAGAGTGTAATTAGAGGTATGTTGGCGATTTTTTTCTATCGAGCGAAAATTTATTAATCATGTTTCGAATCGCCAATTTCTCAGCAGAAAAGCCTCAAGATTTTGATGTATTTTTTTCAAAACCATATTGTTATAAACATTCGCATTATAATGTTTCAAAAACTCTGTTCGCTGCACTAACGGCACCTTAAAGAATGTAAAACACAGAAAACTTTGCACCCATTTCTTCAGTTCTTATACAGCTTGCAACAGTCAGCTGCAAGTTTAAATATTAAGAATAGGCTTAGAATAGTAATATTCCATTTTTTCCGTGAGTGGCATACGAGGCGAATAATGAGGGTTTCTAACTGACCAACAATCAATCATCTTTCCCTATCTATTTTCGAAAATGTCTGACGCCCGATTTTTGAATTGAGTATTCAAGCTGAGAACGACTTAAGTATCGTTTTTTTCTCATTCAGTTGTTAAGATTTCAATGCGACAGAACGATATTTAAGTTGCTCACAGCTGGAATACTCAATTCAGAAATAGGGCATTAGGCACTTTAAATATATTTTTGCACCCTTTTTTGCAACGAAAGCCTTGAGTTTTGATAATATGAGCTTCGCACCATAAAATCAGATACATACATATTTTTGTATACACGCGAAGATAAATTTTATCAGGAAACATGTAATTGCACTTTCTTTGCAATGTATCATTTTGTACTAATGATAAGATAATACAAACTAAAAAGGTCGCGAACTCATAAAAGCAGAATAACACTTTTTATGTTGGGTGTGGCAGAAGAAGCATGAAAGCAGAGTGAATGCAGTAGAAATGAGGTCTCTCAGAAAAGTTTGTAATGTGAGGTTATGTGATCGTGTGAGGAATGACGTGATTCGTGAAAGATGTGGTGTAAAAGATGATGATGATATTGTAAGAAAGATAGAAAAAGGAATGTTGAGATTGGGCATATAGAGAGGATGGATGACAGTAAATTGGTAAAAGAGATCTATAGAGCCAATGTGGAAGGTAATGTTAGTAGAGGACGACCTCGGAGGCCACATTTGGATAAAATAGATAGAAAATGTACTCAAAAAGGCAGGTGTCCGTAATACGAAGAATAAAAGAGCATGTATGAAAATATTGATGGATATGAATGAAGCTAGAGAGTTTTGCCAGGATCGTACAAAGTGGCGATCGATAGTCTCTGCCTACCCCAATGGGAACTAACGGCGTGAGAATATGTATGTAATGTATGTATGTATCACTTTTTTATCCAAAGGCTTTGAATTACACTGGTCACGTGACCGTTAATCAATCACGACACTGATAATGTTGCCACGCTATATGTTCACACCATATTCAAGTTTTAAAGAGGTTGTGTGCGCCATGTGTTCCGCAGTTAGCCTGGCATGGTGGCCATTATATGTGAACTTAAGCGCAAATAAATAAATCTAGCATTCATTGAATTGTATGAAAAGTATAAAAGCTGACTACAATATTCGCAAAAAACCATGATATTTACTTAGATAATTATCGTAAATATTTTTAATACCTCTGTATATTATTTATCATATATATATAGATAATTCTTCACAGAGGTATTTATATTACATACATACATACATACATATACTCACGGCTATAATTCCCTAGACGGGGTAGCCAGAGCTTTGGAATGAGAAATTCCTCAGCCACTTTTGGAAGTTGAGTGGGGAAAAGATGGTAATAAAAATGTTTTTGGTGACGGGTCTCCAACCACATCGCCCAAAAAACACTTGAAAAGCCCCTATGGGTATAGGTCTCCAACCGCATCGCCCAAAAAGCCCTTAAAAGCCCCAATACCGTTAGTCGCCTCTTACGTACACCCACCGGTAGAAATGGGGTAGTGTTATTCTAAGCCGGCACTACACAGCAATTAATTATGTATATATATGATATATAGTTACTGTGTAGTATCTGCTTAGAATAGCACTACCCCATTTCTTCCGGTGGGTGTACGTAAGAGGCGACTAACGGTATTGGGGCTTTTAAGGGCTTTTTGGGCGATGCGGTTGGAGACCTATCACTAACAACCTTTATTTTACCATCTTTTCCCCACTCATCTTTCCGAACGTGGCTGAGGATTTCGAATTCCTGAGCTCTGGCTACCCCTTCTAGGGATTTATAGCCGTGAGTATATGTATGTATGTACAAGGGGCATGCCAATGGAAGTTAGATACTCTTTTCTCATTTAATTGACACTGGCAAGCTATACACCATCTGATAGGCTGGTTTTTTATTGACATATTTGAATATAGAACACACTTCTTTTATTTATATTTTATTTGAATGAACATAATTTTTCCGAGAATCTGGCGGGAATTCACTTGCAACAATGGAGCTCAGTCGACGTGATTTTCGCGCTATGATTTATTATGACTTTAAAAAAGATTTAAAGCCTCAAAAATGTTTTGAACTTTTGGCTTCTACTTTTGGTGAGTCTGCTTGTTCCCGAGCAACAGTATACAATTGGTTTGCTGAATTTAAAAGAGGAGGGGGATGTCTCGAAGATGAAGCGAAGACAGGACGGCCACCAACCGCGGTCACACAAGAAAACGTTCGTGCAGTCGTAAAACTTATTCGCGGAAACCGACGAATTACATATGTAGAGCTAGAGCGAGAACTAGGAATTGGATCAGCAGCAATGCAAACCATAATTCACGACCACCTTTCTCTCCGTAAACGTTGTTCGAGATGGGTGCCACAAAAACTTACCGATGAGCAGAAAGACCGTCTCGGGTGGATTGGTGCCTATTCATGATAGATAAATTCAACGGAGGCGAGAAAAAAAACGTATATGATATACTGACTGGTGACGAAACATGGCTATATAACTATGATCCCGAATCAAAGCGACAGTCGACTGTATGGTGCTTTGAAGACGAGCCAACTCCAATGAAATGTCGCCGTGCACGAAGCACACAGAAACAAATGGTCGCCTCGTTTTTCTGCGAAACGGGCCATATTGCTACTGTTGTGCTAGAGAATGAAAAAATGGTGAACTCCGAATGGTATGTGACAGTTTGTGCTCCAACAGTAATGTCAGCTTGGTGTGACAAGCGACCGAAGTCAGAAATCCGGCACCTTCTCTGGCACCACGACAATGCGGGGCCGCACACGTCTGCCAGAACACTAAACTTTTTCAACTCGAAAAATGTGTCAATTCTCCCTCACCCACCATATTCCCCTGATCTAGCGCCTTGTGATTCTTACTTGTTCCAAAAATCAAAGAAAAACTAAAGGGGAATAGGTTTGAAAGCAAAGAAGAAGCGCTGGTTGCCTATAATTTCGAGTTTTCTGAGGTATCTAAAGAAAAGTGGTCACAGGTATTTTCCAATTGGTTCAGACGTATGGAAAAGTGTATACGTGCTCAGGGTGAATACTTTGAAAAGATCGATCCTTGTAATAAAGAATAAATTTTATAATTTTTGAGTATCTAGTTTCTTTTGGCATGCTCCTCGTATGTATATAAATATTACCATTAACTGGTCGATTTGTACAAAGATATTCAACGCCATGAGTGAAACACAATAAAGAAAGCCAAGGCATACTGGTTTTTCAACTATTATTAAAACCATGCATTTCATATGTATATGTTACATAAAAACCTTTTATCTTTTTAATCCATAAATAGGTTGAACAGAAAAATCTGTTTCGATTCAGCTCAGAGTCAACAAAGTATTTTAATCGAATACCGCTGACACGGAAAGTAGAACCAATGTCTCCCACGGGTACCCCACTCTCGGCAACACCAATAAACTTAATCTTCGTCGTGCACTCTCGCCAAATGACATTAATTCGTATCCCTCTGAGAAGAATGTGGGTGACGTAAATCCACTATTATGTAGTAACGAGGGAAAACTGTAATCACTTTAGGCAATACCCCGTTTATGGCTGCACCGTGCATTCTTTGAGCGGACAGTTTTACTTGGTAGTTGAGAAATTAATTTTGGATCTCAGGAACTTTTTTGCTTTTGAGTAATATCAGTATTTTCTTCTACGTAAACAATACATATACTCGTTATATATCTTAAAATGGGTAGCAAGAGCTTCAAAATCAGGAGTTCCTTAGCGACTTTTGATTAGATTGCAGAACAGGGAATGATTGATTTCTGAACCTTTTTCGGTGATGTGGTAATATCTTTTAAGTATAATGCTTATTTATGAGTACTCAGATTTTCTACAGAAATAAAATCACAGGACCGAGGCAAAGATTGTAAGAGAAGGATGGCTGGTATTGGATCTCAAGCCACATCCCCAACAATCCCTTCAAAAACCTCAAAACCTAAGTCACCCCTTACAACACCCCTACAACTTTGCTATTCTAACCCGACATTACACAGCCATATTTGAGTCTCTATCTTACGGTTTAGTACAAACACGTTCACGCTTCACAAACTTTCAAAATATTATCACAATTTCGTAGAGTTGCGCATTGTGAGTGCAGCCTGTGCTCGCATAAAACGGCTCTTTCAGCCAATTTCATACTCGTCTATGGTGTGGTATTCTGTTGTCCTCGCTTCTAGTACCGTTGTTATGTAATAGCAACTCTAAATATATTGGAATTGCATGTATGTGCATTATGTCATGTACACACACATATTAAGCGATTCCTGAGAAAATATTGAGCGAACTTAAGTTCAAACGCATATTTATATAAGGTATATGTTGAGCTGTATCAGATAATATGTTTCGGGACCTGATGTATGGTAGGACACAAACTAAAGTTTTATTTACAATTTACGTACTAAAGCAAGGCCTGTAGCCTGAAAATGTCGGTCCTGCGATCCCCAGCCACAATAACTATTTATTGTTTTTAATGCAATTGTCAATTTAATTCAATTATTGGTTAATAATTCATTTATTGGGCATAACCAACAACAGATTTGTTAGTTTATGTTTATAAGAAAAGAAACAAGACATTAATAAAAATTCGTTATTACAAGACCAACCGTTGGTTTACTGTGTTTTGTTTATCTAATAAACTGTACGGATAAATAAGGTGTAAGGCGTGTTTCAGCCCAGTTTCAATATATGTATATTTAAGTAATCCAAAGGTTGAAGAACAAATTTCCACGACTTATGTTATTTTATTATAGTCCTATACTACAATACATACCCTCCCCTCTTGATAAAAAAAAGAATTTAAATCAATTAACTTACAAACGATTGTATTAAAACTGGGACACGGCAAAAATAAACCGTTTAGTCGATAACGTTGTAAATAGTTCAACAATAATGGTTCACGACGACCATAAAATCGATGGTAGACATCAAGGTTATGTTTCGAGTTACAGAAAAACGTCACTTCGCCAGTGCTCGATACAGTATTGTACGATTTACCAAGCCTCTGGCACTGTAACATGGCACGTGGCCACGACGGAAAGAAACAAGCGGAATGCAATTTTGGTACCGTTTATATAAAAAATAAATTTAAAAAGCCGGCCAAGTGTGAGTCGGCTCACGCTCAAAGGGTTCCGTAATCTATAATACTAAATGTTTATTAAGATCGAGTAAAAATTGTTTAAAAACTTCTGAAACTTTTTCTGAAACACTAGCTTCTAGTTCTTGGGATTTAAATCTGTAAGTCTATGTGTGTTATTGATGTTGAATTATTATTCCATGATGTATTCTGTTGTCATAATATTTTGTTATAGATTGTGCGGTTACGTCAAGGCAGGGTGCAGCTAGTGTAAAATTTCATAGTTAATGCGATGGTAACTCTGAGTCGATTGATTTGTATGTACCAACCTACTAAACTCAAACATTCACGCCGTTTATGCCCGAAGGGGCTGGTTGATGTACTAATACTTCTAAACATCACGTGACATTGCCACCTACTTACTACCTACCTACTCAATGTTATATATACGACTAGAAATTATATGACTAGTAGCAGACCGAGATTTAGAATTCTTTTGCATATATCTATTGTTTAACCTGTTACTGTTTTCCCTTTATGTCATCTAGCGTGATGGTATATACTAAGTTACTTTTAAAGGTTGTAAAATTACATTGATGTAAGCTTTTCTAGATCGGTTAGGTTGTTTCGGAACCTATTCTATAATGAAACACAGAAACAATTCTTTCCTCTTTTAAATATGTCATGAAAAGTAATAATCTCAGATAAAAAGAAAACTAATATAAATAACATAAAATAACATAACATAAACGTTCACGCCGAATACTGGCAGAGGTACTAATACTTCTGACCATCACGTGACTTTGTCACATGGTGTTCAGAGTACCCACGTTTTGCATGGACAGTGTACTTACGTGATAGGGGGCAGGCCTATCGCCGTTTTGTAAAATAAATAATAAAATAAAAAAAAATAAAAAAAAAATCCCTTAACGTTAACAACCGATAAATAAACCACACATATGTCTTTAGAAAAGACAAATTGGTGTAGGCCCGACCCAGGATTTGAACACTAGTCGTTTGCACGATAACCGATTGTTCTACCTACTGGGCTATCACGGTTGCTTAATATAAATATTACTTATAAAAAACTTAAAAAAGTTATTAGTGCATTAGTTTTTTTCTTTTTTTATTGATCTACAAAACCAAGTACAAAATTATAAAATAACAATACAACAATATTGACGACATGTTTTTCTTTTGCACTCTACTTGATGTAGATACTGTATGCTCGTTACTATATTACCATGATATCTGTACTTAAAACAAATCTGTAGAGAGGTCAATTCTACGTACATGAAATATATTTTCAAAATAACTATCAGGGGGTGATTAGTGATCGATACTGTTGCCAAAAATGCAAACAGTAAATTTTTTGTCTGTCTGTCGGTTTGTATGTTCCTAATGGAAACAAAAACTACGACTAAAACTCGACGGATTTCAACGAAACTTGGCATATTTGATTTCTATACTTCTGGGCAGGTTATAGTATACTTTTCAGCAGAGTAGTGAAGGGCATATTTGGGATATTTTGGGAAAACGGTAGAAATTACTTCATTTTTTAAGCTTCCGTCGCGTGTGCAGCCTTAATGGTTAAACTTACATAGAAATCATGTTTAGCGGAAAATTTTTCATAAAATTGTCTAAATAAATTCCCGCAACAGTATATATCTATCTTTTATGGTTGAGTCACAATAACACGTGTAATTGCTGATAGCTTAGCAGTTCGGAGCATTCTGATTATATTTGTGTACTCTTACGTTTAAAATACTCTCACTTATCCCTAATTTAAAAACCTTAACATTATTACCTAATCAATACAAAATATATCATACAAATCGTAAACGAAACACCCAAATAACACATAAAATAAGCCATAGCGCCCGTCACCAAAACCAAATAATTACTAACTTACATATTACATACTCTATACTTATGGTATCTATTTTTTTTGTATAATTACTTCATAGCGTTTTACTCAACGTCAAATCAACCTGAAAATTAGCTTATGTTCGGAGATACTACACCGTTCATATGAGTTCTCGTCTCAACGTTCAAAATCACAAAGCTTGACTATTCAGGAATGCTCTAAGTAGTTATCATTGCGCTAAATTTCACAAATCTTGAGCAGTGATTGAAGAAACCTTAGATATTAAAAAAACAACGCTACTCGTGCAAAGCTGGGCCGACCCACTCGTTATTAATAAATCGCTGAATTACAAAAACTGTGGTCATGGCTTATAAAGCTCTACATTTCGTGACTAGCTTCCACACATACTTTGCATTCACACTTTCTTATAATATGGAATGAAAAAGGGTAATAAACGACACAAATTATTTCAATAGCAATGGAAACTGTATATTATTAACGGAATATAGTGAAATGTAGTTTTTTAATCACCGCAGTACGAAACCTTTTTAGCTTTCTTAGTTTATTTATTAAAGAAGCTAAAACCGCCTCTTAAAGCAAAGAAATTTACATACATACATATACTCACGGCTATCATAATGGGGGACAAGATGGTAAAAAAAATATCGTTGGTGATGGGTTTCAAACCGCATCGTCCAAAAACCACTTAAATAGCCCTAAACCCTTAGACGCCTCTTTCGGCACTCGTGGATAGAAAGGGGTAGTGACATTCTAACCCGGCACTACACGGTACTCTCTATTTATTGTAAAAATTACAAAGCTAAGTACATCATGGAAGTGTGCTTAGCTCAGACCCTACCCTGGCCCTCCGATGTGTTACGAGGAGTTTTAAGGCTTTGGTTTTCTTAGAGGTTTTCTTAGAGGTCTTGAAGTTTAGATCACATTTAGGTACTGGGCGATTCTACTGTATTTTGGAATCAGTAGTACATTTTAAGGTACATACACACATATACTCACGCCGTTAGTTCCCACTGGGATAGGCAGATACTTCAATCGCCGCTTTGTTCGACCCGGATAAACCTCTCGAGTTACGGCTACATTCATCAATCCTTTCATACATGCTCTTTTATTCTTCGCACATCAGCTTTAGACGCCTGCCTTTTTAAGCACATTCTTCATTTGATCTAAATGTGTCCTTCGTGTTCATCCTCTACTAACATTACCTTCCACATTAGCGACAATAAATATAGTTCCTAATATACGTCTGACTTATTCAGATGGAAGAATATGTTAATAGGAATGTCTTAACTATTACACCCAAGATGCGATCAGTAATTAAAGTTGTGACTTATTCCGACCACAACAGAACTTCAACTGTAACTAACTCAGTTGCAGTCTTACCAAAGCTTCAAGAAATGTTTTAAACGAAGCTAATTCTCCGTAAGAACTATTAAGTAAAACTATGCATACCTAAATAGTTATTCATGCTAGATAATAAGAAAGGTAGAATCCACATACTCAGCATTTAATACTATTAATGTACACTAAAATTATACAGAGAAAAACTTTGTTTGATTGTAATGAATATGGTCAAAAACTACTGAAACGGTTTTAAAATTTTTTCACCAATGCAAAGCTAAGACTTTTAGATGTAACATAGGCATAATATCATCATGCTAAGTATTGTTAGGGGTAAGCGATGAAAAATACTTATCACCATCGGTGCAAAGCCAGGGCAAACCACTATATTTTAACTTTAATAATAAAAAAAATGAGTTTTTTTCCAAAGATTTCAATAAATTTGATTCAATGTTTTTTTTGCATGAACGTTTAGTGATTCTTCGCTGAATTAAACTGTTTAAACTGAATTTAATTGTTTTTCTGCTAGGTTGGATATGCTTCTAAGAGGGTTCCATTTAAGTGAGTGTTTTAAAAACTAGATAAAATCACATGGTTTTCTAGATCATGAAGTGCATCTTTTACTGTTTTGGCTTTAAATGTAAAGTAAAAGACATTTATTTGGCAAATTAACACACACACACACAAACGTAAACAGAATGACACATAATAGAAAACACATTGAAAACACAAAGATAAAAAAAATATATAGGAAAAACATTAATTAACATTGCCAAATGGTGTTAATGGTACGAAATAAAAGTGAAATAGGATTCTGAAGCCTCTATTCATTTCGATTCTTCATTGGTATTCAGAAGATCATCACAAGTATAGTGGAATTCAACAGTGAAGGCTAGAAACTACTTTTCCAACAAGTCCTGAAACTTTTACTATTTTTTTTCTTTATTCAATCCACTCGGTTTTCAATTCAAAGTTCACGCCGAATATTCCCGAAGGGGTTGGCAAGTTGTGAACATCACGTGATCATCAACATTATTTTGTTTTTGTCGGCTGGTGTTCAGAGTACCCACGTTTTCTGGGATACCTCACTCACGTGATGAGGCCTATCGAAGTTTTGTTCAAATATGAATAAGCAAATTATTGTGGTGTCACTTTTCTGTTACTACCATAAACGTTTGATTTTTATGTTAAATCAGAGAATCTTGTTGTTGAATCAGATATGGAACTTATACAATTTTAAAATGTTAATTGTTATCAATCTGAAGTCTATCGCCAAGATGCAAATGAGCGAAAATTTTTAGTATATATTATCTATATAAATAATGATTAAGTTAAGATGCTATATTATATAACCTCTATGCCGTTCTCACTGATGTGACGGTAAAGTAATTCTTTTCGACCTAAAGAACTAATAAGATAATCACTATTATCTTAGTATCGTCTGATCTTTAAAAGTAGACTTGTACTTTTTTTATTTAGAAACATTTAGTCGTTATTACTTTCGCATTATTTTAAAATTTTATCCGATATTTTTGGTATCTTTTTCTACTATCTACCTTTCAATTCAAAGAAAGAAGTCTGAAAAACTTACAATATCCAAAAGTTTATTAAAAAAGAAAAAAAAGCACAAATAACAGAAATAGCTGCTTTTCTTCATCGGCGATTGTATCGCAGACCGTTTCTCCCTTAAACGCTAACTGAATCTTTGATCTTGAGTCGTCTTAAAGAAACTTATAAAGTTTTAGAACGTTTGAGATTCTTTCTTCAACTTTGAGATTTTTTCAATTGTTTTATTGTTTGAAAATTTACACCGAGTATTAAAGAAAATGTTAGAGATGGTGAAAATGTCAGGTTTGTACAAAGTGGAAAGTGGCTACTGCTAATATTTGCCTAACTTTAAACTAGTTGCGTATGTAAATGTCGATACATAAAAACTCATATACCTAGACGCGTCCGTAGCCGAGTGGATAGGTGACTAGCTTCTCGGTCCGGAGGTTGCGGGTTCGATTCCCGCTGAGAGCAACATTTATGTTATGAGCATAAATGAATGTTTCTTAGTGTTGGATATTATTGAAATGAGTATTATATAGTATTAATTGTATCGTTAAGGTAGTATCTCATAATACAAGTTGTACAAAGTTTGGGGCTAATTTGATCTATATTATATAATGTCCATATACATTTATTTATTTATATGTCCAAGCTTACTCTGAATAGGGTGAGGTTACCATGGCACGCTGATAAGGTGTGGGATGGAAGCGAAGTGGTATAATGACTACTACTGTGTTGGCCAGAACGATGACTTGGCGTGGCCTTTGAAGCTCATAAGCAGGTGATTGCATGCAATGTCAGCATGAAGATCAAACATAAGGCTGCGAAATTACACAAACTTTAGGGTGCGATTCCATCAAAGATGTGCGAGGTTAATATCTTTTTAAAGAACCAATAGAATGACTTCATTTGTTTGCGTCATCCAGATGCTGTGTGAGGCAAGACAAATGAAGCAATATGTATTAAAGGTGTCCTTGAATACAATGCAATGCAATCTGAGAACATTTGGCTTTTATGCAAATAAGTAGAAGATTATTGGACTTGAACTATTTTCAGTATTTAGCAGCATATTGTACTATCTATATACATATAATAAATCTGTAAAAAGTCATTTTTGTAAATTGAAGAAATTGAAAAAAAATAGCCAGCGTGTGAACAGATAAGTGACAGAACCCATTTCCATCATTTTGTCTGTTTGTCTGTTTATATGTTTGTTTGTGCGCACATCACGTAAAATCTACGAATTTAATGCTGAAAATGTTTATATACAAAAATTATACGTAACTTGAGGTATAACTTAGTTTTTGTTTCATCGAAATCGGTTCTCTATATCAAAAGATATGATTAATTTTGTGAGTTCAAGAAGAAAAATATTACGTTACGCAATTCAGTATAGTACTTGCAACGACATCTTAAGTCTAAATATGGAACTAATGTTGATAATTGGAATCCAAAGTCCGATAGATGGCGTTGTGCAAATGATAATACTACTCAGAAATTTAATCATTCTACTCAGAAATTTAAGCCCACCAAAACTGTGCAACGGAACTCGGTTGGAAGTGACAAATCTCCAACGAAATGTCATTGAAGCCTAAATCTTAACAGGTTACGGCTTCGGTGGTGTTGTTTTCATTCCCAGGATACCTATTATCCCCAATAATTTTCCATTTACTTTCAAACGTGTGCAGTTTCCTGTAAGCCTCTGTTACGCTATGACTATTAATAAAGCCCAATGCCAGACGTTATCCGTTGCGGGTGTAGACCTTACTTTTGATTGTTTCTCACACGGCCAACTCTATGTTTCTCTATCACGTGTTAGCAACCCAAACAACCTTTTTGTATATGCTCCGGGTAATTCCACCGCTAACATAGTGTATAGAGAAGCCTTGACGTAATCAACTATACCAAAAGTCAGGACTCTTATCTAAATCATCAAAAAGGTCATATACTCTTAACTAAACGACGTTTTTTTGTTCTCGACAATCACGCGAACGACGTCGCGGGCACAGCTAGTACTTAATATAAAAAGAACAACAGTATATCTACTAGAAATTTTCTCGACCAAGAATGGCAAGCATTAATAAAACTAAAATAAAAATGGTACCATAAAATAGCACCCTGTGGAGCATCAATATTTACATATGAATGTTATATTGACTTGCACTTTCTATATTAGCTATTCGACTTTCAGAAACTTCAATATTAACTTATTTGAAAAGGTGTGTTTTACGACTACATTTACTGATTGTGTCAATAAGTATAACAGTTTTACAAAGTAGCATATGTATGTATGTATATATATAATGAGAGTCTACTCTTAATTTCAAGCTTCAATTAATTTAACGTAGTATGAGGAAACCATATATTATATAGGCTAATAAAACCATGGCGTACGCTCGCATGGTGGAAATTTCAAGAAATGTTAGTAGTTTAATTTGGCTATGACTTGTTTAACGAATCGTAGCCTTTATGACTGTCATAGAATAATGGCCTCTTCTTTATAATTTATGACACGTGACTTTGTTAAGGAGACTTGTCGCTATCTCTGACTTGGTTAGTTAAGTTCTTTCCTGCAGTATATCTCTGAACAGACTGGTAAATTAGAATTTTATTTGAACTGAACCGGTTAAAAAACTGTCAAGAGTAATATCGTTTTTGGTTTTACCTTAATATCTAAATATTAATTCAATAAAATCATAGCTACGTTGTAATGAGTTAAAATGTTAATGTAATTTGGTAATATTTTTTCATTTAAGATTACGTATCATAAATAATTGCTGATTATTTGGCACTGACTCATAATAATCATATAGTTTTCTTATTTTAAGTTTTTCGACTTTTCTGTTTTTTATATTCATAAAATTTTCGACACCCGCGGGACTCGAACCCACGACATCCGGGTATACCCCTGTCGCTCTGCAAACTGAGTTATATGGTACCAAATGACCACTCGCGCGAAAATTTGCATTTGCTTGCAATCATATAAGCATGGGTAATCTGAACACCGGTGATAAAAATGACACACGATGTTCAGAAACATAATTACCTCTGCCCCTCTTTTGGTATTTTACAGATTTTCGACAAAATAGCGTAGTCTGATGTGAACATATAAATTTCATAATAAGAAATGTTCCTCCCATAAAGCACAGCTTTTGGAGTGTATCATATACAAAGCTATTTTTCAACTATATTGTGTACAAAGTGTCTTGTGTCTTCCACCTTAATTAATGTACACGCTCCATTAGATGTCACATTAACATACATGTACAAATTAATAAGGATGAATAGGGCCCAATTAAGATGTTTTAGTACATATAAATACATATACTCACGGCTATAAATCCCTAAAAGGGGTAGCCAGAGCTGAGAAATTAGAAATTTCTCAGCCACTTTTGGGAGTTGAGTGGGGAAAAGATGGTAGAATAAAGGTTGTTGGTGATGGGTCTCCAACCGCATCGCCCAAAAATCCGTTAAAAAGCCCCAATACAGTTAGTCGCCTCTTACGTATACCCACCGGAAGAAATGGGGTAGTGCTATTCTAAGCCGACACTACACAGTTTTAGTGTGTTAGGGATATTAAGTTTATAACTAAAATAAATATTTAGTTTTATATACATACCAAAATTCAAATCTCTAGGCTCAAGTAGCTCTTATGTTCATTTTGACTTTGAGGAATTGCTCAATTTTTCAAATTGAAATTTTGGTTCAATCATTATCTGATTTTAATCATCCAGGTAACTGGTACATTTTTACGAACCACGTCGGAGTTAAAAAAACGCTTTACGTGGACTTAACAGTGTACGAAGCAATTATTAACATCCATTCACACTTGAAAAAGTGTTTGTGTCAAATGAAAAAGAAATGAGGAGATCAATGTTTTCTAATCTGTATACAAGCATAGGTAAATAAAATTTATATTACATTCATACATAAACATTCATATACTCACGTCATTAGTCCACACTGAGGTAGGCAGAAACTTTTGAGTTTCGCTCTTTTCGTACATGTATGCTTTTTATTTCTCCAAGCAACGGACGCCTGCCTTTTTCAGCTCACTATTTAATCTAAATGTGCCCTCCACGGTCATACTCTACTGACATTATCGTCCGCATTGGCTTATTAGTTTTATTGTTTAACCAATTCAATTTGTTGAATTAAACCTGTTTAAAAGGACATTGCATGCAATCACCTGCTTATGAGCTTCAAAGGCCACGCCAAGTCATCGTTCTGGCCAACACAGTAGTAGTCATTATACCACTTCGCTTCCATCCCACACCTTATCAGCGTGCCATGGTAACCTCACC
>OY755184.1:5066726-5094414 GCA_963576735.1 Bedellia somnulentella | reverse complement strand
ATAGACTTTGTTATGGTGCTATCCAGAAGCTCTATTATAAATGTTGTATCTTCTATATAATAATTATCATTGTGTACTTTGGTATATCAAACGTAACGCGGCAGCTAAACCTAGTAAATGGTATTTGCGAATATTTTCAAGTTCTTGTATTTTATATCAATCTGTTTGCAGATGTGATTCGATTTCAATAAAAACACTCGACGTGTAATAAACATGCCGTGACGATCTGTTAATATTATTTTTTGTTTATATTTAAGCAAATATATCGTACTTTTATACCTAAAGCTAATTTTATAAAGTTTTAAATGTTGTTACTAATAATATATTGTTGTTATGATAGTTTTTTTTTCAAGGGCAATAATAATATTATTCGGTTATTCTACTAAAAATTATCAGGGTACATCATACTTTATATTTTACTTTATCTAAATTCTGTGGACTTTAAAAGATGAGTGGACTTTAAAAGATGACACCACAAAACGCTTACAAGCATTCGAGATGTGGTGCTACCGTCGGATGTTGCGCATTAGTTGGACACAGAGAGTTCGAAATGAGATCGTGCTCCAGCGTGTTCATATGTCCCGGAAATTAATGCCCATCGTGAAAAAGCGCAAAATTGAATACCTTGGGCACGTGTTCAGACACGAAAGATATTCACTGCTCCAACTGATCATGATGGGCAAAGTTGAGGGAAAGAGACGCGCTGGGCGCCGGCGAAAATCATGGCTCCGGAACATACGGGAATGGACCGGCATAACCTCCGTCGAACAACTGTTTCGGTTGGCTACTAATAAAGAGGAGTTCAAGAAGCTGACGGCCAACCTTCAGAATTGAAGAGGCACTTGAAGAAGAAGAAATTCTGTTAAATATACAACTTGTTGATTTTGAATGAAATTAATTTGATTGATCCGAATAGCCATTATTAATTAACTTAATAATTATATATAACAGATGTTCGTGTCTTTAGCCATATGTTTGTTGTTAGCAAGGTAAGCGCAATTTTAACTCCAGCATTTCATATCTTTCTTAACTTAAGACTACAAAGGCTTGTAACGACTGAAATAATAAAATGATTTCCTTTTTTCTAACTACACTAAACCTTTTTAAATTTCTTTTATTGTTCTTTTAAGTATTGTAATTAAAATAAGTATTACAATAAAACTGCTCCAGAAACACAACTTTTTTAACGCCATCAAGCTTTTCTAACGCCAACGCCATCATTTCAGTATATATAATTCCATAAAATTTCAGTAGCAATTTTGTAACGTCTACACATTTCAACAGTTTAATTTATTTAGATGTATAAGCTAAATTGCTAAAAGCACTTACTAAACTATCACTTTTGTGTAATAATAAAATCACAAATTTTACGATCCTTGACTATAAAGCCTAGAAAACCTAAGCATAGCACTAGCGAGAGCCTAGTTTTTGATTCGTTTATAAGTGCTCCCTCACTGGGAGCATTCGCGTGTAATGTAACGTTACAGATTTGAGCATTACATCAGTGATGGAAGAGAACCGAGCATTACAAAGCGCACCTTGTAATTATTATATGAATTACACGCGAATGCTCGTCAGTCAGGGAGGTATTATTGTAATGTACGAAAGGTGACTCAAAGACGAATCTATACTGTTTCAGTACACGTTATAATTGATGTATAATAAAACTCAATCTCAATCATCATAATGTATGTGAATTTCTATGTAATATTATATTATACCTACAGTTTTTAGAATTTGTATTTTTTATTTTGTTTTACATAAGGAGACTTTTTATATAATGTTTAGATCCAAATCTTTGTACCTATTTAAAGTGTTGCGTCCATGAAACAGATAAGACTGTTACTGTGTTTAGACTTTTTCTGAATTGTTGTAATATTGTTTTATTTAATAAATTGTTGATTCGAAAATGAAATATCTTTGATTTTCCAAATTTTGGTTGATATTAGTACATTAAAAAGAATTCTTTATTCAGAAAAAAGATACATCAGTTTTCAATTATGGTCTACTGCACCTGAACTAGGCTCATCACCTTTATCTCAGATTGCAGCTTTCGTATATACTTACGGCTATAAATCCTTAGAAGGGATAGCCAGAGAATGTAAAGAAAAAATACCTCAGTCACTTTTCGCAGTTGAGTGGGGAAACATACATACACACATATACTCACGGCAATAAATCCCGAAAAGGGGTAGTCAGAGCTTTAGAGCTAGAATTCTCAGCCACATTTGGAAGTTGATAGGGGACAAGATGTGAGTAAGGAAAAAGATTGTAAAATAAAAGTTGTTGGTGATGGATCTCCAACCACATCGCCCAAAAATCACTTAAAAAGCCCACTACAGGAATATTATCTGAAGTTAAAATAAAACAAGTAGACATTGCCTTATAAATAAAAAGCATTTTTTTTTCAATCCCCTTAAATAAACCTTTAATACCTTGTTAATGCATTGTGCTGGAATATTTCCCCAACTTTTGCCACTCATCGTGGTACATTATAGACGGCAAGTCATGTAAGAACTTGATTAATCATTTCTTCTCGAACGATAATTGGCGAGAAGCTTGTGGAATTGTATCATATAGTCTAGTGAAAGTCACTTTACTAGCTAGGCGTCTGCGGGATAAACCATGATGGTCACCATACTAAGAACGAGATGCAGCGCTCTAGTTAGACATCCTTGTTTAGAACACTAGTACTCGATCCTCTATATTAATACATCCATGGTTCTTACCACTACGTTCCATAAATGAGGTACCTAAGTTGTTTTTATATCACTCATACATAACTTTACAATGAATTTTTAAATACATGCTCTTTTATTCAAATTTTCGAACTTGCTATTTACCAATTTATGGAAGTAGACTGTTACATAGATGGAATAAATATTTCAAGAGGGCTGTATTGAGAGACAAAAAATATTTTTTAACAAAAAGAAAACCGACTTCATAGCGGGAAAAACAACCGAAAATAAACAATCTAGTACTAAAAAGTACGAAATAAGTTTTTTAATTGAATATGAGTACTGTGATTAATACCTTAGCAATTTCTTTATTTCACACGCGTCAGTTCAACCTACCTAAATATTAAAATTCTCTTAAATTAATTTGTGAGCCACGTGAGTACACTGTCCATGCAAAACGTGGGTACTCTGAACACCAGGTGACAAAGTCACGTGATGTTCAGAAGTATTAGTACCTCTGCCAACCCCTTCGGGGATATTCGGCGTGAACGTTTATGTATATGTTATGTTATGTAAATAGGCTCAACCATATGTAACTTAACATTGTTCTTGAAATCCCTCGAAAGGCGATGGTCTACAATTCTACATCTCAAGAAAGACTCAAACGTTTCGGCGTGAACGTTTATGTTATGTTATGATTGGAAAATTTCGAAGATAAAGTTCAAAAAAAAATTGTAAAATTACCCACAATACAGGGAAAACTATTTTGAGTAACAACACTATTTTGTATTACCCATCTCACTTGCCGACACGCTTCCCCTGGGTCTATTGTAATTCTCTGTCTACGGATAAAGTCATCCATCAGCCCTGCAGTTTCAAAATGACATCTGGCGTTTCGTCTGATTGACATTCTACAGATAACTTGCCGGGTCTATATTTTTTTTTTTTTAAAGGTGAAACATTGTTTACATTTTGTTAAAAATATTTACCAACATTTCTAGACAATGCCATCAAGTTTTAGTAATATTAAAGAAAAATGCCCAAGCAGATCTCGAGTAAAAAGGTAAACTTTCGTGTGGTTCTTATTACACTTTATTTATAGACACATATAAATATACTTTATACTTAAAAAATTAGTCAGTTTATGTTATTGTGTTTAATTATTCGCAAGGAGATGAACTGCTACCATAGTTACATCTATTTTGTCGGAAACATCTCAGGATGAAATTTATGTGCCTATTTTGTAAATTGAACAAGATTTTGATAGCTCACCAACTGCATCGCCTGCGCCCGTGATACCGATGACTTATAAAATTCCCGGTTCTTGTCGCTGATACGACATAACCACATTCAGATGAGGTATCATTAAGGCAACGCCTGCATCGGTGGTAGAGAGTGAATCCTATTTGTTTGGTATGAAAAAATTTGTCAGAAGCGAAATGCCAAAGCTTAGATTGAACATTAGTTTTTCGAATATTTTGTACAAAACTGGCAAAATAAATATGGGTCTATAACAATCAGGGCTGATTTTATCTCCGGACTTAAGAAGAGATACAATTTTACTATGCTTTATGAGATTCAGGAAGATTTTATTTGTTATACATTCATTAGATATATCTGTCAAATATGGAGCCAAGTGGCTGGAGAATTTATAATTTTGAAGCTCGGCTTTTCCTTCCTAGAATTAATAGTCATGAGTATTTGTATGTATGCTACCAGATGAAACATACCGCCACAATCCATAAAATAAAAGCTGCCCTCAGATCTTCTACGATATGCGAAACTCTCAGGATCAAATACATTTTTTTTGCTCTATCTATCTATAATATACGAGTATAATCTGTATGCTTTATACATACATGAGAATAATGACTAAAAATTTTTAGTCAATTTTTATTAAGACCATCTATTTATTTCACAGATTTCTCTCATTTCTGGCGAATGTTTTGCTGCTGGCAGTTTTTATATTTATTGTATTAAGCCTTTTAGTATTTGGCGCTTTCACAGTGAAGAGCTCGTATTTTAAAACTGAAACTAGTAAGTATAGCTTTAAAATATTGTTTACCTACCATATACTTTTAATATAGAACTATTAAAATTATTTTATTTTTTATCTAAACTCAAACGTTAACACCGTGTATCCACGAAGGGGTGGCAGAGGGACTAATACTTTTGAACATCATGTGACATTATCACCTGGTTTTCAGAGTACCCATGTTTTGCTTGGGCAATGTACTCACGTGATAGGCATGCAGGCTAATCGCCGTTTTGTACGAATACATTGTCACATGACTGAGCAACAACTTTGCCATGTGGGTTTCCTCACGATGTTTTCCCTCTCCGCTAACATCATAAACTAATACATATTTTCATTTACTACACATTTGACCTTGGAAAAGTATGATAGGCAGTTGTTCTACCTGGAAAGTATCATGGTTGTATATTTTTACGTATACAATATGTAATATATTGTATTATATATATAACATATTATTATACATTATATTATAACCGTGATAGCCTAGTGGGTAGAACACTCGGTTATCGTGCAAACGACTAGTGTTCAAATCCTACACCAATTTGTCTTTTCTAAAGACATATGTGTGGTTAATTTATCATGGTTGTTAACGGTGAGGGAAAACATCGTGAGGAAACCCACATGGCTGAGTTGTACTTAGTCATGTGACAGTGTATTCGTACAAAACGGCGATAGGCCTGCCCCCTATCACGTGAGTACACTGTCCATGCAGAACGTGGGTACTCTGAACACCAGGTGACAAAGTCACGTGTTGTTCAGAAGTATTAGTACCTCTGCCAACCCCTTCGGGGATATTCGGCGTGAACGTTTATGTTTATGTTATTATGTTTATGTTATTATACAATTATATTATTATAATATTATCGGCGATAGGCCTGCCCCCTATCACGTGAGTACACTGTCTAAGCAAAACGTGGGTACCTTCTCTGGAAACTAGATGGCGCTTGCCATGTGAGTTCAGGAGTATTGGTACCTCTGCCAACCCCTTCGGGGATAAACGGCGTGAACGTTTACGTTTATTATACAAAAATATATATATGCTGCTGTGTATTCTCGGCTTAGAATAGCACTACCCCATTACTTCCGGTGGGTGTACGTAAAAGGCGACTAACGGTATTGGGGCTTTTAAGGGATTTTTGGGCGATGCGGTTGGGCGGCGGAGACCCATCACCAACAACCTTTATTTTAACATCTTTTTCCCCACGCAACTTCCAAAAGTGGCTGTGGAATTTCTTATTCCTTAGCTCTGGCTACCCCTTCTGGGGATTTATAGCCGTGAGTATATGTATGTATGTTTGTAAGTATTTTATATAAATAATAATAACTAACCACCAAAAGCTGTAAAAGACGAAATATATTTAATTAATATATCAATATAGAGGCGGACTTCGTTCTACCCAATGAATGAACTGGTTTGGCGAAGCGAAAACTAGTTTGTCCTAAAATTGGGTTTGGCCGGTAACATATATAAAATCACAAATAAATTATTTATATGCTACTTTTTGAAAATTTATAACTAAAAGTTGATCAATTGTGACAATATTGTTTTAGGGAGCAGAGGCCAAGGCGCCGCTGTGCCAACCATACATCTCAAACAAGTGGATCCATTGAAACTGTGCAATCATACAACAACTACTCCCATGACAATAAAGCAATTCCAATTAAATGATAGCGACACTTACTACAGTAACGATGTCGTTGATTTGGTGTTGTGAGCAAATCATTTTTATATTGTTATGTTAACTCGCTATTATCATAAAAGATGGATATTAACTGCTGCAATGCAATCGATTCAAGCCGATATATTTTTAGATTCTAATTTTAAGTATGAATATGTTGTCAAACGTTAGTTTATATAGCCATGTTATTAGCTGAGATGATATAAGTTAATATTATAAAACGTAATTATTATTTGATGAAATAGTGATACGCCCACCTAGTTTTTTAGTTGTATACTCTACATGGCTTATTAGAGCGTCATATTCATTTCATATCCAAATCCAACTACTGCGACAATTCGTAAAACTGAATTAACAATTGTAGCGCGCATACGTACTATTATACCTCTATGGTGCTTACCAACCAAAGAGTAAATTGATACCAACCACAATTCTGCGCTGTTCACAATAATTTCAGTACTGCGTCAGCGTCAGCCACCACCCTCCTGAACCTGCGCGAAGGCACAAGTTTTCGGTTATAAGGATGGGAAGCAGGAACTTTCATTCGATCCACATACTGTTTGTTTTATGTTTCATACTATACAGTTTCTTTAAAAATAAATATGTTATTTCATCGTTAACTTAGTTAGCCAGTTTGCGAGTTGAGTTAGACCAAATAAAGCAGTTTTTCTCACATTTTCTTAAAAATGTTTCAAAACAAACAAATAAAAACTCATGGCAAGACGCCGCGCCGATGCGTGCTTGTAGTGCGATTACATGGACATAGTTAAGCAGAATGGTTCAAACCACAACATTTCGTTTGAAATAAATTGCTATTTTCATATTGTGTGATCATTTTCATATATGGGTTAGGTTGGGTGTTTAAAAAAAACAGTTTGCGTGAACTTTTAATCTATTGCATAGCTTTTATCTTAGGCTCTGAGCGCGGGGACCGAATGTAAAAATTCCGTAATGAAGAAACCTAACACCACTCCGACCGGCACAGAGTGGTGCAGCAAAGCCGTGTATCGTTTGGTTCAGTTGGGCATCGTCTGTGAGTTGGGCAGACTTCGGCACGGTGTTTGGGTGCGTGTGACTAGACGTATGCGTGTAGACAGTACCACGCTACTCCAGTGTATAATTCTAGTCTTTGGACAGTACGTTGCTCGCACGAATCCAGTCGAGGTGCTCCGAAATTGGACGAATACGTAAACAGCTGTTTGTGAGAAAGTATACCGGTGTATGGGTATCTATAATCTTTCTTAAATATTTCTTATTTTAGTTACCATAAACCTATAGTTTCAATGTTAAACATTACTTAATAACTTACATGTAATGTAAGATAAATAAAAAAAATCAACAATATATAACAATATCATCTTCTTATTTTTGAATGGATGTTATGCAATCCTCAAGTGCCACACGTATTTTTTTATAAGTATAGTTTGCAGTACTTCATAGATTTAACCCTCATGATTACATTGACACTCTTAACTCAATTTCGGCCAATGTGTGGGTTGAGTCCTTTCTGCTTAACTACGTGCACATAAGATATAACAAATAGAGAAACGTCCTCTCAATCTTGTTTGTGGCGTGTAGGTTAAAACTAGCTAGTACCTGTGGTCCACCAATATGAAACACGATGCATATGTTAATTATTTGTTTTTAATTACAGTTACCAACATCACATCACATTAATTCCGTGTGAGCATGAGCTCAAAGAAAATTTATTCGAAAGACTTCGGCATATGAATTCTTCTTTATTCAAGAAGTAACAGACTTACTATGATACCATAAGAAACCATTCGCATTGACGACGCTCGTGCCTTTAGATATTTCATCAAACTTGTTTGGTTTTTATTTCACTTTTAATAATATTATAGATAATTTTAACAGTTCGAAGTTTTTTCTGTTATAATATTACCCATGAGATGACGTGTTAATGATTGCGCAAAAGCGGGATAACAGCAGGAATAAAAAAGGAGTATTATACTATATTAAGGTTTAATTTAGGCTACATACAGACATATACTCACGCCATTAGTTTCCATTGGGGTAGACAGAGACTATCGATCGCAACTTTGTACGATCTTGACAATCCTCCCTAGCTTCGTTCACATCCATCAGTCTTTTCATACATTCTCTTTTATTTTTCATACTTTGGACGCCTGCTTTTTTACCACACACTCAATTTAGTTCAAGTGTGTCCTCCGTAATAGTCTTCTACTAACATTACCTTCCACATGAGCTGTAGGGATCCCTTTTACCAATTTACTGCCATCCATCCCTTCTATATGCCAAAACCATCTCAACATTCCTTTTTCCATCATTTTCAAAATATCATCTTTCACACCACAAATTTCACGAATCACGTACGTGTAGTATACTTAATTCACCTGAGTTAATTCACCTAGGTGAATTATATATACTATTCATAAATTTTATTCACCTAGGTGCATTAAGTATACAATATTATATATTATAATAGACGAGACATATCGTGGAATCATATACCGTATTTGGACTTGCAAAATTTTCGCGTGGTTAAAATCGTCAAGAGGTAAAAACACTTAGATTATTTATGCAAAATGTTGCTAATTTTAATCAAAATTCTTATTACTAAAATCGTTTGCAATAGAATCCAACAATCATGTAAACAAATATGGCGGACTGACATTGACAGCGTATTGTTTATGCCCATAGTGATGTCATAGTGTTCTAATTTAATTTTAATTAAATTAAGGCGCCGTTGGTTCAGCGAAAAATATCATCTGAGGGGGTGCTGCCCCCGCGGGCGCGGGGAAGCGCCTACGCGCCGATCGAGCGGCCGTCTCCTCGACGCGACGCCGCGTGCGCGCGTTTTAAAAACATACAGTAGGGTAAGCAATACAGTTATTGTCAACTCGACAGTTTTAGCCACTCGCACATATTTTATATGGTATGGGTTCGGACATTTGTTTATGATTATTTACATTTTCTTTCTAAAATATTTACGAATGGTTATAACAGTCAGGGTGACGAAAACTGTATCGCTTACTCTAGGTTATCAATTTCAAAAATAGTTTCTACCATGGCCGTTTACAATATAAAATATAACATAAACATAAACGTTCACGCCGTTTATCCCCGAAGGGGTTAGCAGAGGTACCAAATACTTCTGAACTCTCATGGCAGCGCCATCTAGTGTCCAGAGAAGGTACCCACGTTTTGCTTAGAGAGTGTACTCACGTGATAGGGGGCAGGCCTATCGCCGTCTGGTACGAATACACTGTCACATGACTAAGTACAACTCAGCCATGTGGGTTTCCTCACGATGTTTTCCCTCACCGTTAACAACCATGATAAATTAACCACACATATGACTTTAGAAAAGACAAATTGGTGTAGGCCCGACCTAGGATTGGAACTCACGCCCTTCTGTTTTCGGGCGGGTGTTCTACCCACTGGACTATCATGTCGTCATCGTATAAAATATAATGATACGATAGATTTGTCTACCCCTGTCAGTTTAACAAAATTATTACAGTGATAATTTCATAACTTTTGTCGTGTCGTGTCGTGTCGGCTTAGAATAACACTACCCCATTTCTACCCGTGATCGTAAGAGGCAACTAAGGGTATAGGGGCTTTTTAAGTGATTTTTGGGGCGATGTGGTTGGAGAACCGTCACCGAAATCATATATTATTACCATCTTTTCCCAAATCAACTTCCAAAAGTGGCTGAGGAATTTCTCATTCCAAAGCTCTGGCTATCCCGTTAAGGGATTTATAGCCGTGAGTATATGTATGTATATAATTTTCAGTTTACACCTGTAACTATTTAATATTATTAATTGAAATTAGAAGTTACTTTAACGGTTTTGTTCTTTTTCCCATTCCTAATAAATTAAACAATAAAATATAAAAATGAGTGCAATCTATGAATTGAATGAATTCTTTTATATTTGCTAATGCTAACCGTACGCACGGTCACTCTCACGCCTACATTGACGCGCATCGTATACAGATAGGTCACTCGCACACTAACGGCGCCGTACGCGCGTAAATTGTAAGATCTGTAACACAAGGCGCGCGCGACATAGGTCCATCCCCTAAAGCAGCTCGCCGAGCACTGAGACTGAGCGGGCGGCGGGCGGCGCTCGGGCACGAGTAGGACTGCGGATATCGATGTTTTTAAAATATTTGTTTTATTGAATTTATTAAAAAAGAAAACTAATCGCCAATTATTATTAAAAATACAAATGCTCAAATTATGATGCAAGTTATATGTAAGTAGGTAAAATAAATAAAATATAAAACCATTTTAAAGAGTGTAATTAGAGGTATGTTGGCGATTTTTTTCTATCGAGCGAAAATGTATTAATCATGTTTCGAATCGCCAATTTTACAGCAGAAAAGCCTCAAGATTTTGATGTATTTTTTTCAAAACCATATTGTTATAAACATACGCAGTATAATGTTTCAAAAACTCTGTTCGCTGCACTAACGGCACCTTAATTTTTCTAATTATTTTAATTTTAAGTCCCATAGTAGGATAGATACTAAAATAAAACTGACTAAAAAATACCAATCGTATGCTATGTCAAAGTCCGTGATGCCGTGCAAAGGTCGTCGTTCCAAGAAAAATATGTCCAGCCAAATCGTAAAGCAAAACAAAAGTCCAAAATAAGAATGCAAAGTCGTAGAAATCGGAAACAGAAAACACTAATGCACAGCGAACCCACAGAACAGTGAATGACTGTGAATGACAATTCTAACAAAATGGCCACCTGTCAATTTTTAAAAACTAACCATTATTTTTATGGCTTAGGATACAATCCGTTTTAGTTAATTAGAGTAAGCTCTTGAAATTTTTTTTTAATTTTATTCAAATAATAACATAAACATAACATAAACGTTCACGCCGTTTATCCCCGAAGGGGTTGGCAGAGGTACCATACTTCTGAACTCACATGGCAGCGCCATCTAGTCTCCAGAGAAGGTACCCACATTTTGCTAAGACAGTGTACTCACGTGATAGGGGGCAGGCCTATCGCCGTTTTGTACGAATACACTGTCACATGACTAAGTACAACTCAGCCATGTGGGTTTCCTCACGATGTTTTCCCTCACCGTTAACAACCATGATAAATTAACCACACATATGACTTTAGAAAAGACAAATTGGTGTAGGCCCGACCCAGGATTGGAACTCACGCCCTTCTGTTTTCGGGCGGGTGTTCTATCCACTGGACTATCATGTCGTTTATTAAATTAAAATAATTTATTAAATTATAAATAAAGGATAACTTTAGATTACGAACAACACTAACTTTTCAATGACTTATAGAGTTCGATGAGTAAAAAACTAAGATGACAGCTTGTCAAATACTTCGAAATTTTTACGTTGCAAATGTTTTAACAAATTTAACTTATAAATACAAGTTAAATCGTGTTGAAGATAATGTGAAAACAATGGTGCGTTCGTTGAAATCAGACTATGTTCATAATTGATCGTCAAATGTATGTGATTACGGAGTAATCGTGACAATTTGGTTTGTTTACATGATTGTTGGATTCTATTGCAAACTAGATTAGGCAAGTACTAGGATTTCATAGGATCATAAGAAATATCCCTCACGTTGTAAGGTATGTGATGTGATTGTGATTCATAATGTTAACAAAATTTCATAGAAGAAGCGAAGTGAGTAATTTACATACATTGGGGTAGGCAGAGACTATTGATCGCCACTTTGTACGATCCTGGCAAATCTCTCTAGCTTCGTTTACATTCATCAATATTTTCATACATTATGATATTCTGCATACTTCGGACGCCGGCCTTTTTGAGCACACTCTCTATTTGGTCCAGGTGTGTCCTCCGTGGTCGTCCTCTACTCACATTACCTTCCACATTGGCTCCAAGTGAGTTATTTGTTAAATAAAAAAAACCATACCGTAACACAATCGTTTTCTAGAATTGAAAAATTATATTATAAATGAAGTTATTTAACGAACCATCTCTAAAAAATGACCCACTGTTATTTGGCCATCTAAAAGGCGTAACTGATATTCGCAAATTATCTTGTCATTAATTTTCGTGTCAGATTTGCGTTGTCTTGCTTTACGTTTTGAATTCGCATCCTTTTTGAAAGCAACAATCACGTCTAATAGATTGCGATTGTATTTTTTTATATATTTGCTCAGTGTTGTATGCCACCCTTCAACATAATTATTCGTGCGATGACAGTTTAAATATCATTGGGTGAATAAAGTTTACTATAAGTGCATTTAAAGCACCTAGGTGAATTAGGTGAATAAAGTTTATTTCTTGTATACTTAATGCACCTAGGTGAATAAAATTTATGAATGTATATGTAATTCACCTAGGTAAATTAACTCAGGTGAATTAAGTATACTACACGATCACGTATTTCTCACTCGATCGCATAACCTACAATTTTTTTGTCTGAGCACTTATCTCTACTGCATGCATTCACTCTGCTCTCATGCTTCTTCTATCACACCCAACATTCGTCGCCATGCAATAGCTCACTCATTATCATTAGATACAAAATGACGATGAAAAAGGTTTACAAAGGATTTTACTGCATGATAGAGAAGGCAAAAGATATTACAAAAATTAAGGTGAAAAATAGTTATTTCGTTTTTTTAGGAGTAACTTATTTAAAGTTTTATTACAATTTAAGAAATTTAAACAAAATATATATAAAGACTACAATTTATCCGAAAAAAAGTCATCTATTGTTAAACTCCCGGAACTCTATCTCCATTATTTTATAACTTTAATTCAGAGCTAAAAAATACGGCCGATGGTTGTTCTAAGTAATATAATACCACCCTTTGTATACTTGCAAAAAATACCTCAACTTCATAATATTTATAATAAATTGATAAGAAGGTTTGCGATAATGTATCGATATAATAAATATTTATAGCACAACACTATGAACATATGTCAACCGGTCGCGGCCAACGTCAACTACTAAATAAAACTAACCAACCAACCAACCAAACCAAAAATGAACAAAATGGCAGATGTAAATACGGCACCGAATCATAATAAAAAGAGCGATTTTAACAAAAGAAGTAAAAGAGTGCCAAATCAAAACTACTCCATTAAAAAAAGACTTCCAGTACGTCCTGTCGATGGGCATAATGTAGTCTTTGTGACGAAAAAAACAAATTTTAAGGTAATTTTGAAATTTTACACTACAGACCATACCATGCAGTGTAGTTATCGGTTCATTATAGCACTACTCTATCTCTGTTCGCCCACGGACGGACATCGTTAAAGGCAGCTCTCATGTAGGATATCGCGATAATTTCATCTGCCCTCATTTATCTTAGCACCATAATGAATGGTACTGGCTTCAGAGTCAGCTCTCTCGTTTGGCATAAAACCTTACGGTATTTTTGTCCATTTATGCATGGCAAATCCTGTGAGTACTCGTCGGGTATTAGTTCAGATATTGTTGATTGAGTGTGAAATACGCAATATACCAACTTCTACATAGGATTGAAAAGTGTAGTGCCATTCCATTATTACGCAAATCAGGTGCATGACTTTGACTTGCAGAAAATACCTGTTCACAATACAATATGAGGATTGAAAATCATTCTGGCCCAAAATGGTCTCAAAAGCTCTCTTGCAGTAGCAAATTACAAACCACAAGTTACCTTTACAGATTATAGTATCAAAATATTTCCAGATCTACTATGAACAGCAAAACAATACTTTGTGGTAGTATTCTCAAACTAACCTAAATTTCTACTTTTTAGGCACAACTTGATAAATGTTGTGATCTAATCACTAAGGGAGAAAATGAAATAATATTACATGGCCTTGGAGCTGCAATACAAAGGTGCTGCAACTTAGCATTGCAACTAGAAATTTTGTTTTCCGGAACATGTCAGATTGAAGTTAACACTGGAACTGTTGATCTTATAGGTATGGAACAGTTTTTGTATTTACCATGTGAATCAGACAAATGATTAAAACTATGGTAAGAACTATTTGGGAATACTTGTTATTGGCCAAGTTGATAACTGAATTTATAAACACTAATTGTTTGATTTGCTGTAAGTATTCCAAACAAAAAATAAATAAAAAAACAATGATCTGATTCAAGTTCTGATATGTACCTTGGCTACCCTGTCATAATAATATGGTATCTTAGTTAGGTGATGTATATTTGTTAAAGCAATGAACTAAGTATATAAAGGGTTATAGCTGTGTATAGATTTGAAGTAGCAGTAAACCAATTGATCCTGGGGGTGTTGTAAAAGGTGACTTATGGGTTAGGGGCTTTTAAGTGGTTGTTAGTAGATGTGGCTGTTACACCCCTCATCAACAATCCCTTATTTTAAAATCTTTTACTTACCTCACTTTTGCAAAAGCGGCTAGGTAATTTTTATCCCTGAAGTTCTGACTACCCCTTTTTGGGATTTAATGTGATGAGTATGTATGTCAATAAATTAGTATATTTGAGAACTAGTGTTTATTTGCTGCTGCAAATTTACTTAAAACTATGGATACAAATAGATTATATTTGCTTAGGTGAGGCTTTATAAAGCTTAGAATATTAAAGTTTTATCAGCCTACATAACATAACACATAACATATACTCACGGCTATAAATCCCTAGTAGGGGTAGCCAGAGCTAAGGAATTAGAAATTCCTCAGCCACTTTTGGAAATGTGAGTGGGGAAAAGATGGTAAAAGTAAAGGTTGTTGGTGATGGGTCTCTAACCGCATCGCCCAAAAATCCCTTAAAAGCCCCAATACCGTTAGTTTCCTCTTACGTACACCCATCGGTAGAAACGGGGTAGTGCTAATTCTAAGCTGCCTACAATATGAGGATATAACAGTGATCTAACTAAGATTGACATAATAAAACTGCATATAGGGAAAAAACTGCACAATAGCCTACTTCATAATTTTTTTACTATTCCCATTTGGGGTAGGCAGAGGATATCGGTCAACACTTTGCACAATCCTAACAAATCTCTCTTACTTTCCTAACATTAATTGTTCTTGTCACTTTGGATTCCCGCCTTGGCTTATTAATTTTTTATATTGAACCAGTTTCTATTGTTTTCAGATGACCTAGAGCCACTTAATGATGAATTAGACTTTGACTCCCAAGTGAGACACTCATCATCAATACATATAAGAATATTCCGGACTGCAATGTTGGGAGCCAACTCAACATAATGTTTTTCTCATTAAGTGAAATAGTGCAATGGATAGGGCTGACTGTGTTTGAAATATGGATAAATTTGATTACAATCACCATATTCTCAGTTCTTCTAGCATTCAAAATAGATGGGCTGGTAAAAAGTGCTTGGTGGACAATATTTGCACCATTATTTGTTAGTGATGCTATGAATGCATATTTTTGTTGCATTGTGTGTATTCGAATGAACTTGGAAAGGTCCTACAGGGCTACATTGTACCGTGCTCTTTGGAGTGGGATATTTCTTGGGTTGACATTTGTTTTTAAGTTTCTACTATGTCGTAAACTAGAAGGTGACTCAAATATTGAATACAGTGAAGTGTTTGCTCCTCTCTTTATATTATTGCAATTAATCGCTGTGAGAGCATGTCAACTACATCCATAGTGTAAATAAAATTATTTGATATTAAACTACATTTTTATTTCATAAAGTATTGTTTATTGTATTGAGTTAAATTAAAAGTAATGAAAGTAATCAGCTTACTGAAAGAAATTTGATTTAAGTTATTGAAACATACTAAATAACCCTGCTCTGTTCTTTTTCTCTGGGTTAGCTGAAAAGTTGAAACTAAAATTATTTCCCCTTTGGTCTGCATCTTCAGACTCTGTCTTCGATCCGGTGGCTTTTCCAAAGAAAGATATAGCGGACTTGCGCATGCCTAAAATAAAAGGAGATGCATTTGTATGATACAAACCTACTAACTTCCAAAAAAATATAGAGTAAATATGTAAGTACCAACCTGATAAGAAATTGGGCACTTCTTGAGAAGCTTCCTGTGTGTTCCCAGATATTTGAATTGTGAGATCTGCCTTTGGAGAGAGCAGCAAACTTGAATCTGTTTAAAGTAGAATTTATATAATATGCCCATTTAAGTATAACTCAAGAAGTTGCTGATTTGTTTCGGCTTAGAATTACACTAACCTACTTTTTCGCGTTGGTGTCGTAAAAGGCGACTCAGGAAATTGGGGCTTTATTTATTAGCTTTTAAAAAGTGTTTGTTGGGCAATGCAGGTGGTAATGGTTCTCTTTATTTTACTACCTAGTCCCCGCTTAAGTTGGCTGAGGTATTTCTACTTCTGAAGCTCTGGCTACCCCTTTTTGGGATAATTAGCCGTGAGTTATAGGTAAGCATGTACAAGAAGAATAGATAATTACCAATGCCATGTGGATAGTCAACATCATCGTCAAATCCAGTGGTACTCATAGAAACATTCAAAGAATCTGGCAATCCACTCGGTCCATGAGTGAAAAGAAACCCAGACACGGGTTTGTCCTGCCTTGCTGGCACATTCTGAAATTGTTTCATAGAAAGATTAGACACTATTAGTTTCAAATGTTTAATTTACTTTAGAGATACCTTTGGTGAGAGTATAATGCCATCATCCATGTTTTCTTCATTAGCTACTATACGTTCAGACTCATCCATTGGGGGATTCGGTTTGTCATCCACATCCATCTTATTATCTGTATGAGCTGTCACAGAAACTTGATGTTCTGCTGCATTAACATTTGTTCCATCTTTATTGAAAAATTTTGACGTATTAGTTGTTTCTTCCACCTTCTGAAAATTTAATATTTAGTAGATGATTTCAACATAAATATTGATTCCCGAATCTAGTTTCAACCGTGGCTTAAGATAAATAGAACTAAATAAAATTAATTGGTCTTTTAGGGCCGGCGCTCACTGCCGGCATGGCATGGCAAAGGATTTCGGTACAGATACAGCATTTTTAATCTTATTGCCATGCGTATAGAATTCATTTTGACACAACGATGCCGAGGGAGGCCGCGGTAGGACAGAACGTCGGCATCGTTGTGTCAAAATGAAGTAAAATGAATTCTATGCTCATGGTAATAAGATTAAAAATGCTATATCTGTACCGAAATCCTTTGCCATGCCATGCCATGCCATGCCGGCAGTCAGCGCTGGCCCTTACCCCTATTTAACAATCTTTTCCTCACTCCACTTCCAAAAGTGGATGAAAAATTTTCTTATTTTGTAGCTCTGGCTTCCTCTTCTAGGGATTTATATACGAATGAATAAGAATGTATGTATTTATGTATGTAATATTTAAAAACACGTTTTTCTTTAAAATGATTACAATGAACATTTGCTGCAATATCATTCTATAGATATATCAGGCTATAAATCCGAAAAACGGGGTAGCCAGAGCTTTAAAATTCGACAATCCTCAGCCACTTTTGGACGTTTAATTATCATATATCATTAAACTACATACATACATACATATACTCACGGCAATAAATCCCTAGAAGGGGTAGCCATCAGAATCAGAATGAAGGAATCAGAAATTCCTCAGCCACTTTTGGAAGTTGTGTGGGGAAAAGATGGTGAAATAAAGGTTGTTGGTGATGGGTCTCCAACCGCATCGCCCAAAAATCCTTCAAAAGCCCCAAAACCGTTAGTCGCCTCTTACGTACACCCACCGGAAGAAATGGGGTAGTGCTATTCTAAGCCGAGACTACACAGCTAATCATTAAACTAAAAACACATAATGTAGTTTGTCGACTTACGGTAACTTTCTTAGTGTAAACAAAATCGGGAGATAGATCTAAATTGTGCTTTTTCAGCATCATCTCTCTTATTTTATTAAAACTATCATCATTAACATTAGAATCCATTTGGCTATTAGCAGTAACATTTGCGTCATCTGACTGGTTTATTATATCGGTATTTTCAACCTCTACATTTCGTTCCTCTTCTACTTCTTGTATAGCGGGCAGTCCAAATGATACTTTCTTTTTTAAGTAATTTTCTTGAGAAGTCTGTAAATAGCTATTTATTAGTCAAAGTTTACTCCTTATTCACCCGGAGATGCTAATACTTCTTCAAATTACGTGACATCGTTGTCACCCGGTGTTCAGAGTACCCACTTTGTGCCTGGTTAGTGTGTTTCGTGATAGGGGGTTAGCCTGTCAATGTTTTTATCAACACACTGACACATTACTAAATATAACACAGCCATATGTGTACCTTCATGATGCTTTGCCTCACAGTTAATATCCTTGATAAATGAAACTGTAACTCTGTCCAAAGACAGGATTTTCCAATATAATTCTAAACATCAGGTAAGAACATGTCATATTTTTTAGTACAACTAGAACTTTCTCTATATCATATAAATACTATCTACAAAAGATATATTGAAGTGAGAATACCTGTGCAAGATCTGAAAACTGCGTAGGTGGTAAAATACCGCTGCAAGAAGTCGAAGTTTTGAGCATCTCATCGGCGTCCTCACATTCCATTAGGTCCTACGAAAACATATTAATTTGTTTATATTTATGTATACTTCTTATAATGTACTCTATAACATAGTCAATAAATGTTACCTTTTCTTCATTTGCAACTTTAGGTGCATCAACATTTGCGGGGTTCGATTCTATCACGTCAACTTTCATCAACGAATTAGTGTTAACATCAGTCATGAGATTTGGCACATTTTTCTTATCAACATGTATATCTTCAATTATGTTTATCAGTTTTCTATTAGCAAAAGTTCTTGTATCAGATTTTGTTGTGACATCCATTTCGGTTTCATTATGAGGGAAATATGATTGGTTGAAAAATGATGATGTGTAACATTTATCTTGTGGTTTATTCATGTTTGAATTAGGTTGAACATTTTTTTCAATTACTGTTTCATCTCTCATCAGAGGAATACTTGATACTCGTTTTATCTGAAAGAATATTCATTGAAAGGAACCATCAAAAAGTAAACTTTTATGGTTAAAGGGAATAAAATTATTATTACTTACTTGCTCTAAATTTACAGACATCATGTCCAGATCATTTGGGGCTAAATTAAGCATCGGAACCTGAAAGAAATTATATATTATGTGGATTACGTATATTTCTACTACCAAGAAAAACAAGTACTAGCAAATAACTTTGATAAGCTACTTAACTTTAAAATATAGTAGAGTTTAAAATGTCGTGTTAAAGTTAAAATTAAAATATCGATAAAAAAAGAGATTTAGCACCCGTAATGTTTATGATCCGCTAGTCCAACTTTAAAGTGTGCGAGATTTTTGTTTATCGTCTATATAGATATAATTTGTATCAATTATTTTACAATTATTCTTTAAATTCGCAGGATAACAGGTACCTACTTACAATCCAGGCCTTAATTAAAAATATTAATTCTCAATAAGCTAACCGATGAATCCGGATCCATGTTGAGCCTTGCCGAAAGACTGGGCCATTCGCCGTCCAGTAACATCAAGTCAGGTTCTTTTCGAGTTTCAATACTTGGTTTCACATTTATTCCGCAAACGATTGCAGCCCTTGCTTGACTTAATGATTCCAAATGTTTATTGAATTTGTGCAAGTCATTCATTTTCAAGAGTATTTCTTTAATGAGCTTAGGCCTCTCTTCGACCATATATTTTGCTAGTTCTATAACGAACTTTTTGTTAGACTGTTCAATTTCTACTTGCTTTGATACGATCTGTTGTTGCAATGTTTCTTTTTCAATATCCAGAAAGTTCATGCGATCTCTCAAAGCATCTAATTTGTGGCTCATTTCAAACCATTTTTGAACGTACGGTATGCTCTCATATCTCTGCTTGCATTTAAGCCATAATTCTTCATATTTTTTTTCGCCATCTTCTACTCTCTTTATCGTATCTAAAGTCCTTTCTTTAGCAATTAAAAGCTCCTTATTTACTTCAATGTTAGCAAATTTCAGAGTGTCGTGCGCAGTTGTCAAACTATAAAAAGAAACTACATAATTAAAAGCCCTTCCTAAAGTGCTGTGTAGTGTCGAGTGTATACCTACTTAAAGTAGCACTTGGCACTACCCCATTTCTTCCCGTTGGTGTACGTAAAAGGCGACTATTACAAAGGATATTGGGGATTTTAAGGAATTTTTGGGTGACGCGGTTGAAGACACATCACCAACAACCTTTATTTTACTACCTTTTCCCCATTCACTTTTCCAAAAGTGGCTGTCGAATTTTTAATTCCTTAACTCTGGCTACCCTTTCTAGGGATTTATAGCCGTGAGTATATGTATGTACGTTCGTATGAGTAGCTATAGAAAAATTAAATATTATATTTTTGAGTCCATACCTCTTCAACTCCTGTTGGGCATGGTTGATTTCAGCTTCCAATCGCAAGCTGCTGCTGCTAATGTATTTGCACACTTCTTTCTGTCTTTCCGACTCTTTTCGCAAGCGATCCACAAGGAATATTTGTGCTGTGAATATCACACCAATATGGTTGAGGAAACGTGTAAAACTCGAAAATCTAATATTTGAAAACGCGTACGTAACGTAACGTGTAATGTCGGCTGTGACGTGTAGTGTAGTGTAGCATGACATAGACATCAAGACATATACTCACGGTAGTAAATCCCTAGAAGGGGTAGCCAGAGCTAAGAAATTAGAAATTCCTCAGCCACTTTTGGAAATGATAGTGGGGAAAAGATGGTAAGATGGTAGTGTAGCACTAACCTATTTATTTCTAAGGGTATCGCACGAGACGAACTAGGGTAAGTATGGGGTTTATTAACAAATTGTTGGGTGATGTGACTGGAGACCCATCACCAACTGTTCTTTATTTACGATCCTTTCCTAATAAAATTACGAAATCGGTTAAGGTAGGTATCGCTACCCCTTTTTGGTGTTTATTGCCGTGAGTATATGTATGTTTGTAAATTATAGTAAATGCTATTATTATTTTTGTTTTGATGCGGTTGGAGACCCACCAACAACCTGTATTTTACAATATTTTCTTCACTCAACTTCCAAAAATGGCTAAGGAATTTCTAATTGTGAAGCTATGGCTACGCCTTCGCCTTCTAAGGATTTATAGCCGGTAGTTTATGTCTGTATTAAGTAATGCTACACTTTCACACGTAGATTTTATTTTAATTTACTTTTTTATTAAGAACAGTTTCGTTGCATTGGAAACGGAATATAATTCAAACTTAAACGTTTACGACGTTAATTCCTGAAAGGGCGACAGAGGTACTACTACTTCTGAACATCCTCGTGCCATATCTGACACCCGTACATATACTCTGTCATATGACTAAATAAATCTCAGCCATGTGGGTCTTCCCACAATGTAGCCCTGTCTCCGTTAACAACCTTGATATATTAACCACACGTTGTCCAAATAAAAGACATATTGGTATACTGACTCGGGATTTGAAGTCACGTCTCCTACATTAGAAGTGGTGGTGTCCCGCTGACCTATCATGGTTGTTACTCGCATAACACTCGTGGTGACGTCACGAGCGTTATGCTAGCGTAACACCGTCGCGACAATATTAATTCGTAAAATTGTTTTAACTACTAAAATCGTACTGTGAAGTATTGAAGTGCACGTAAATACTTACAAATATCATAGTGTTTTATTTGTGAAGTGAAATAACCCGGATTCATGTGTTTTTTCCTCGAATAACTCGTAACTCTTTGATTTCGGAATAAATAAATTTTCAAAATCACCCACACTTAAAAAATACAATTCAAATATTTTTCAAAATAAAATACCAGTAGCGCTATCTATTGACATTCTAGTAAACTAGTAGAACAGTATTCTAGTATTGATCTTATAAATCACAATGCCCAAGTGCTCGGCTTGTAAAAAGATCACACAACTTCGAACAGATGGCGTCGAATGTCATAAATGTCTGTTATCTTATCATCGCGCGTGTGTCGGGATGCCACCGTCAAAAACCATACCCACTGGCTGGGTGTGCCCTGAGTGTACCCGATCTATGCCTCGAGATAACGGGGCGGAAACCCCAGTCAAGGGATTTTGTTTAGAGTTTGAGCGGCCATTAACTGGTACGAGTGGAGCCATTTCCCAAGTAGAGACGTCTGATGAGGAGGCCGGTGAGCATGGGAGTCAACTGCTGTTGCGCGACGAAATAAGAATACTTAGAAGTGAGCTGGTCAGTTTCCGATCTGAGTTTAAGTTTTTCCGGGTGGCAATCACGGCAATTAACTGTAGACTGGACGATTTCGACCAAAGAGTAAACGCCATGGAAAAATTGTTGTCAGACAGAAATTCATCTAGTGGTACTAAAGTACTGGAGGAGGCCATTGAAAATCTTCAAATTCAGCTCCAAGAACGGGACCAGGATGCCCTCGCTAATGACGTACAAATTTCGAATTTGCCGGAAGATAAGGGGGAAAATTCTATTCATCTCATGACAATTGTGGGCGCGAAGTTGGGGGTCAAATTGGACGAGCGGGACCTCGTGAGTGCGGTGCGTATGGGGCAGCCGCGTGACGGCGGCGCGGCGCGGCCGGTCGTGGTGCGGCTGGCACGGCGCGGCGCGCCACTCGCGACGAGTTGCTACGCGCAGCGCGGGTGCGGCGCGGCGTTACCACCGCGGACCTGAGGCTGGGCGGGCCGCCTACTAAGTTTTATGTCAACGAGCGACTCACCAGGCTGAACAGAGCGCTGTTTAACCAGGCCCGTGAACGCGCTCGTGCAGCAGGTTGGAAGTACGTGTGGACGCGGGACGGTCGTGTGTGTGTCAGACAAGGCGATGGGAAGCCCGTCTCAAAAATTCGGAGGGAAGCTGACATTGTTAATATTTTTGGCTGCGAAAAAGTTGGACAATGATTCTTTGCATAATGGAATAATATGGACGGTTATAACGATTTTATCTTTTTGGTTTTCAGATTTTAATTTGTTAATTTTCTTTCACTTTTTGCTTAATATATATATAGATTGTAGTTTTAATATCTTCGTTAATTTGGTTTCATTTATTTGCGAGCTAACAAAGAATAATGTTGCTAATTGTTGTGTGCATACTTATGATTGTTTTACAAATGGTATTTTATATACAGTATTTCTCTTCTCTGCAACAGTTGAATGCAGGTTAACTTGCGGCAGGACACACTCAAGGTTTTTATGTCATTATTTGAATATATTTCCACGTGGCTATATGAATATAGTCTATTTTATACTATCAAAACTGAACAATACAAATACATATAGTTTGTCTTACTCTTTTACATCGGTCAAATATTTCTATTGTCGTATTAACGTTCGCCATATATACATATTATTAATATTTAATGGAATATATACTTACTATAATATAATATTCGTTTTACAGTATTTGTATGTAATAACTAATGATATATGTATGTTTTTTAATATGTGTATATGTATATGTATGTGCAATGTGTGTAAAAATTTGCAGTTAGCACTATTTAATGCTGGGTCACTGGGCACGGGGCATGACGAATTAACTTCTATTATACTTGACTTAGGACCAGACATAGTAGCAATAAATGAGACTTGGTTGCGCGAGGGACGGGAAGATATTGCCCCGGTGGTCCCGGGTTATCGGCTGAGACATATCCCACGTCCGACCACATTGCGGACGAGAGAGGGTGGAGTAGGATTTTATTTAAGACAGGGTTTAAATGCTAGAGTTTTCCCTCATCCTCCCTCTTTAACTACTGAACAAATGTGGTTGCGCGTAACCTTAAATGGTATAAGGATTTTAATTGGTACGGCGTACAGACCACCGTGGCATAATGTTGACGATTTTTTTGACGCTATTACGGTAACTATTACATCAAGTGGAAATTTTGACAGATTAGTACTATTAGGTGACTTTAACATCGACTTTAATGACTCGAACGAACGAAACTTAAGATGCTTAAATCAATTTTTGACTAGCGTGAACTTGAGACAAATTGTTAATGAGCCAACTCACTTTACAGAACACAGTCAGTCGACTATCGATTTAATATGTACAGACGCCCCTGTCCGGTGCTTAGATATTTATCATATTCCTGAATTAGGTCGTCATGCTTTTGTTACAATGCAACTTGACTTAAAAAAACCTAAACTTGTACCTAAGACAATCACTTACCGACCACTGAGAGATATAGACTTAGATAAATTTAATCATGACCTGACAAAGACAGACTGGGATTCAATTAAACAAATTGACAACGTTGATGGCATGATTACTGAATTCAACTTTCATATTACAAGATTATTTGACCTCCATGCCCCCATTAAAACTGTAGTGGTAAAAGATGCTCCAAAACCTTGGTTAACACCGACTGTGAGATTGATGATGCGGTTACGTGACAGGGCACATCAAAATTCCAAGAAGTTGAAAACTGAGGTGAGTATACGGTACTACAAGGACATGAAACACCAGGTTATCCAGGCTATTCATGATGAAAAGAAAGCTTTCTTTAAACATGCTAATAATGGCAATGCTGGAGATTCACGTTCACTCTGGAAAAACTTAAAGCGTTACATTTTTCCTAACAAACGTGAGGCCGAGCTACCATCTTCTTTTAATAACCCTGATGACATTAACCAGTTCTTCAGCAATATTCCTGGTACTAATGACGTCTCTTTATCCAGTTTAACTTTTTTTGAATTTAACCGCTACAGTCAATCCACTTTTTCTTTGGAACCTGTGACTTGTGAAACAGTGTCTAAAATTGTAACAAAAATTAAAACTACAGCTAAAGGACAAGACGACATAGACATTGACATGATATTGTTTACTTTACCGATGACATTAGACGTATTGACGTGCATTGCTAACAGAAGTATTGAAACGAGTAAATTTCCTTCTCATTGGAAAATTGCCAAAATTAAACCGCTTCCAAAAAAACCTAATCCTACTGTCACTTCCGATCTGCGAGCAATTAGTATCTTACCATGTGCATCAAAGATAGTGGAGCGGGTGGTGTGTGATCAGCTGTCGAGGTACCTAGAGGAGAATAATATCTTACCGGAGCTTCAGTCAGGGTTCCGCAAGGGCCATTCAACGGCGACAGCATTACTGGATGTCGTTGATAACATTTTAAAAGATCGCGACGATGGCTCATCTACATTGCTAACACTATTGGACTTTTCTAGGGCTTTCGAGTGTTTATTCGCGCCCCTGGCACTGTCCAAGATGTCGTATTATGGATTTGATGTGCCTACAGTTTGCTGGTTTAACAGTTATCTGTCTGATCGTAAACAGTTCGTAGAACTGCGGAAAAGAAATGGAGAAATCAGTACTTCGTCTGAAAGTAGATTAGATAGAGGAGTTCCCCAGGGATCGATCCTAGGTCCCTTGTTGTTTATTTTGTATACTGCGGATCTCGTTGACAGCGTTAAGGAATGCAATCTACACATATATGCCGACGACGTGCAATTTTATATTTCTGGAGAACCTAAAAATACGGCAGAAACTGTAAGTAAACTGAATTCTGATCTAGATCGTATTGTTGCTTGGTCAGAGCGAAACTGTTTGGTTTTAAACCCGGCAAAGTCCAAGTATATGATACTCGGAACAAAATCACAAATCCATAATACGGTGGCTGCCTTGGCGTCCTGCGATGTAGCTGTTAGAAATCAACCACTGGAAAGGGTGATAGAAGCACGTAATCTCGGTGTACTAATGGATGGAGAACTTCGGTTTGAAAATCATATTTTGTCTGTAGTTAGTAACTGCTTCTATCGCCTTAAGGTTCTTTATAATATACGCGATTACCTGAGTGTGGATTTGCGTGTTCACCTCTGTGAGTCGCTGGTATTATCGAGATTAAACTACTGTGATGTGGTTTATGGCAGCTGCATTCTTGGTCGTACACAAAGGCTGATACAGCGTGTGCAAAACGCATGCGCACGTTTTTGTTTTCGCATCCCTCCTCGATCCCATATCACCCCGTATTTGGACGATGCAAAGCTATTGAATATGCAGGGCCGTAGACGATTACACCTTTCCACTCTGCTGTTCGGTGTAGTTTGGCTGGAATCGCCCACTTATTTGCATAAAAAACTGCAATGGTCAAAAAGTGACTATCAGTATAAAGTTAGAGCGATCTTGCCGACGCATCGGTCAGCGGCGTTCCGGGGTAGCTTTAGATTTGCAGCGTCCAAGTGCTGGAATGATATTCCACCACCTATACGAGCTGTGACCAGTAGGGAAACTTTTAGGCGTAAGCTTAGAAATTACTTGCTGGTACAGCAAAACCCATCCCGCAATGTCCTAACTGCAGACACCCATTTATGATTGTGCTCCTTTATCCCATTTCATCCATAAATCATACCATGTATGATATCTTTATATTATAAATATCATATTATATATGTATATGAACATGTATGTTTATATATGTATGTGAAAATATATGTCACTTATGTTATATTTACTTTTTGTGTTCTATTGTATATTGCGATGGTTATGTATTCGTATTCTTTTTCTTCTGTATATTTGTACACTGTAATTATTATATATTTTTTTGTATATTTGGTATATATCGCTGTTCAATATGTTTTTTAAATATGTATAAACATTTTGTATGTATGTTCAATACTCTGTTGCGTTTAGTGTAATGCTTGCAATTTCACTTGTGTCGGTGCTGACTGAAAATCAGTGTTGTGAGCTCTCAAAGCTCACAACGTTATGCTGAGTCAGCACCTGGTTTCGCTGTGCAGAGATCTTTCTATGCGAATGGTCAATTTATGTTGTTATTAAAAAAAAGTTTTTTTTTTATTTTCTATCTTTGATTTGTAGCACGTTCTGTATTACTTTGTTTTCTCTATTATTATTCTATATTTTTTTCATGTTTTTTTTCCAATTTGTTTGTGTCAATGCTTTTATTTTTCTTTTTATGTTCTACTGTATTTTTCTTGCTCATCTGTGCAGCGAATAAATGTCTCTCTTTCTCTTTCTCTTTCTTTCTTTCATAAAATCATAAAACCATAAAGGGGGTTAAGCATAATATTAGTACATATATATTACACATATTAAAAGCTTTCGTTGTGGTAAATTAACTGCTCATTCTACTTAGGTTGAGAAAATACAGTTGAGATATAAACTGAAAACTAGATGTGAGGTATTTGGGATACTCTCAGGGTTCTAGCTTCCTAACTACTTATTATGTAAACGATATGTTCGTTCATATTAGATTAAGAAAGTAACTTGATGAGATTTTCTAGTAAAAGGCATAAAAAGCATTTCTCCCAAATAATATACACTAAAATATTTTAAATCTTTTTGTTCATGAAAACCTCATGTGGGGATTATTACTAATAAATAAAGAATAAATAAAGG